>RJWJ010019759.1:0-29816 GCA_004363605.1 Indri indri | reverse complement strand
CAATATCCTTTACTTTGATCCCTTCTGAAACTTTGTTTTACAGACCTCTCCTCTCTTGCGTAACTGCCTTACCTATGATGGCCTATAGCTGTGTCATCTGGGTTTCCAGTTTATCTGTGTGGGCAAATTTAGCTTTAAGGCATTCAGACAAGTGGGATGCTATTATAAAGTGTTATCTTAATGTTGGGATGACATTTCCCGAAAGTGAGTTCTTTGGGACACTGGTTGTGTGAATTGCTGTTCAAATAAAGTTTGAAAACAGCTATAACCTACCCCACATTTGGAAAGTGATAATACAATTAAACAGATTTACTCAGAAAAATATTGCAATAAACAATATCTTTGTACCTTTTTAACCTGATATTACTTGGAAAAAGAGTTCTTTGGTCAAATAAGTTTTTGGAAATTTCCCGAACTTATTTGACCAAAGAAACCTTTCCCCATGTAATATTTACTAATATTATATAGAATTAATATTGCATGAAACATTATTTCAGAAACCGTGCTTTAAAACTAAAAATCTCCAGGAGAGAAAGAAATGTTACACATAGTGAAGAAACTGATTTCTGATATCTAAATCCTCATTACAGAAGGGCTCATATGCAAAAGGCTTCAATTTGTCCCTAAATATATGGAGAGTTCAGTTCTATGATATACAAATATTTTGATTCACAATGCGTTTAAAGCTTTCTCGGTGCCTTAGTCATTATTACTAAAACGAATTAGTATCATAAGATTATGAACAGATGTTCAAGCATAATGGTTAAAACAGTAGCTTAGATTTGAATAGGTCTGATTTTCATTTGCAGTCATGTTTATGACCTCGAACAAATAATCTATATTTTGAGAGCTTCAATTTTCTATTCTATAAAATGGACATTATAGTAATAGTACTTACTTCATAGGGTTTTTATGAAGTTTACCAACAATACATATATGGTATGCTGAATATAACACTAAATGTATGTTAGAACCTATTATTAAAATGTCTTATTTTGATCAAGTAAGCACATTGGAACATAAATATTCAAATGAATTTTGTCTGTAAAGCATTCACCATGGCAAGCTATCCAGTTAAGCCAGTGACACTAATATTTTCCAAATATCTTTTTTGCAAGGTGAGTGAAGGGAGATAGAGTAAGGTTTCTGACTAAATATGAATAAAGTTTGGTGTGATATGGGAGGATCATTTTCCTAAAGAAATTTAAATGAATTCAATAAAAGCATTGTATACAGCTCATGTACACATGAAGCCATGGATTAATATACTACATGCTGTGTGATGGTTAATTTTCAAAAACTGAGGTTTCCTGGAGAAGAAGAAATTCTAGCTTAAGACGGCAACAGTCTAGAAATCCTGACTGAGTTTCCAGCCAGCAGCCTGCTCTACAAATTTCAGACTTTCCAGTGTCCACAATCACATAAACCAATTCTTTAAAATTTCTCTCTCTCTCTTTGTCTCTCTCTCTCTCTCTCTCTCTCTCTCACTCTCACTCTCCCCTCCGCCACACACACACACATACACACGCATAGACACCACACTAGTAGTTCTGTTTCTCTGAAGAATCCTGACGGATACATGCTATGAGGGATACAAAGATAAACTATGACTTCATTTGATTAGTAGGTACGCTCTTCGCAAATAAAAGAATTTCCTAATTTTTCTTTTCTTAAGCACCCATTATGAACCAGACACCTCATGAAGAACTAGGACATACGTTATCTAACTTCCTTCATAATGATCCAATAAAAGTAAGAAGGAGTAGATCTTAAAGTATTATAAATGGCAATTTATTAATTGCTTTACAGAACATAAATCCCTGAAAGAAGTGGTGGAAATGGAGAAAAAATAAAGCAGGAAGTAAGGAAATGTAGAAATGAACAAAATAAGTAGGAAAAAAGAAATTACTTTGAAAATCCATTGTCATTTACTCAGGAAACGTTTTGAGTAATCTTAGGCTGAGCATAATTAGCTTTGTCCAACAAAAAGTTTAATTTCTATTATATATAATGGGTTAAAACACACCTTTTCCTGATTACTCCACCCTATGCTGCTCCATGGCATGTTCATGAAAATTATTTAAGGATATATACTAGAAAAAATATAATGAAAGTAACAAAACATGGTTTAATTTCAGCTCTACTTATTACTACTTGGAAGTCTTGGGTAGACCTCCTAGCCTCAGTTTTGTTACCCATAAAATAGAAATAAGAGTAAACACCTCACAAGAGTACTATGAAGATTGAATTAAATACTACTATTTTAAAGAATTCCAAGGGAGACCACAGCACTGTGCTCTCAATAAAAGCCTTAAATAGCATAGATATTTCAGTTTTTCCAATCTTGTTAAAGAACTACAATGTGTGTGGTGGTAGCAACTGACAGTACCCAGGAGGATTTAGTATCATGAGGGGTCATCACAACAGAATAAAAAAAATAAATTATAAATGCTAGATAAAGAGGATCTGTATTACACAAACCATGGTATATTTCAACAATGCTAAATAGACTTATCAACTATCAGTCCCATACATCCGTTAAATCACTATGTCCAGAGGTGGCTAGGTGTCAATCTTTCTAAATTCTTTAAACCTATGTGTGTAGTCTGCAATAGAAAGTTCATTTATGGTAATCTTGTATGCATCCTCCTCACAATAAACAGGCATCTTAAGCAAAAGATTAAATATTAAAAAAGTAACTCTGTAAAGAATACAAGGATGTGCAAATACTTGTTGGTTTTGTTCATTTGAACTTCCTGGTTATTTCATTTTCTTTTTTCCTACACTTTGCATGTACTAGCAGAGATTTAAAAAGAAGCTAAATTCTGATTCTAGCAGTTTTACAAACTACAAATTCTATAAATTCCTCCCAACATAAAACTAATCACTTTTAAAAACTAAAACTCTGCTTTTTTAAAAAATGGAACTTTCAGAATTGAAAATTACAATCATTGAAATTAAAATCTTAGTGAATGGATTAAATGGTACATTTGAAACAGCTCTGTAACTGGAAGATAGATATAATGAAATTACCCAGAATGTAACACAAATTTTATTAAATATATGTATTTTTAAAATGAGAGCAGAATTAAGAAACATGGAGAATACTATGAGAAGTTATAACAAATAACTAGAGCTGGAGAAAGAGAAGAGAGACAGGCTGTGGAAGAGGCAGTAAGGTAAAGCCTGAGGATTTTCTAGAACTAATGAAAGGAATTAAAATGCAGATAAAGGAAATTCAATCTAAAAAACAATAATAGAAAGTGACACCTAGATTCATTGTGGTAACACTCCAAAACCTACCAAAAACTGGAAAAAAAATTTGTCATATTATGTATATGGTAATCACAGACTCAAATTAATTAATTTTTCTGTAACCAGGAAAATGCAAAATATTATAATAACATATGTCATAATGATGCATTTAAGTGCTATTTTTAGAGCATTTGGTGTTTTTCTTGTGTTTTTTTAAATTTTTTCTCTCTTTCTCTCTGTATCAGGCCAATTCCTTACATGCTAGAAGTCATAGCACAAAGCATTTTTGCTAACTATTTATGTTCTTTCCTTACTTAGGTAAAGTAAATCCCATACTTTCTCAGTGGGGTTAAGGTCAGGACTCTGAGGGGAGCCACTCCTTCCTAATTAGTTCCCCAGACTCCTCTTTTTTTCCCTCCTCTAAATGGCCACAACAGTCTAGAAAAATGTTTGGAGTCATAATCCCCCTGATAAATGAATCCCTGATCAAGCAGCTGGTTTCCAGAAGGGACTCCTTGCTGTGCTGCAATTATGTTGAAGCTGAACTCCAGTAGTTAGGTCACAGCTGAAGGACTAGAGGAAAAAATACCTATCTCTGAGCTCCACCGTATGACACACTAAACTAAGAGACTCCTGCTTCTCCCCTCTGAAGCCCTCACCCAAAAGACCAATATTCTTGTTAGTTCCTGAGAAAAATATTTAATGATATAACAGCATGTGCAGGTCCCCTACTGATGACCCATGGCAGGGGAAGATCCATGTTTTCAATGAGTACTGGCAATTTAAAACTCATCCTAGAAATCTTGGGGAAAATGATTTTCTATGTATTAGATAATGCACTTAATTTCTGAGCTACTAAACAGTAATCTATTAACAGTGGGGACATATTATTTGAGATTTTGCAGTTAAAATCATTCCAAAGGAAAATATAAACTTATATGTCATACTAAGAAACATAAGATACAGGGAATTAGAAAAGGCTACATCTTACATACTAGAAACAATGGCACTTTAAAACATGCGCGTGCACACACACACACACACACGCACAGGAAAACACACAGAAACACACACAGAATTTTTCACCTGGGCACTAGCTGAATGTACAGATTTCAGCAACCTTTCCATAACTCTTAGAAATTTATCTTCCCTCCCTGATTCTTCTAGGGTAAGAACAATGCTGTATTCATGTGCCATGTGAAAGTTCAGTTCTTCCTCATTTGATACTGTCAATAATGTTACATAAAATATGAAGTTGATTTGTATTTATGTCAGGAGACAATCTTAATTTCCTCTATTTTAAGTGTGTCTAACTAAAGGTACTTTTCCATGAGACCATTATGACTGTACTTTTATCTTAATTTCAAAAAAGAAATCAAATCTTTCTGGGGAAAAAAAGACATTTTAAAAGACAATGAGATTCTTATAGTGTAAAAGAAGAGACAATCCTCCCTATTCCACATTAAAAGACAAGAGAACAGAGTTGAGTAGGCGTTCTGGGCAAGATGGCTGACCAGAGACAAAAGCTGCTAGAGCATTTCAGTAAGAAGGAGAAGTTTTAAATGAAAGAGAAAAAATGAACAGACAGAAAAACATAGATCGAATGTGGGTCTGAAGGAAGGGTACCAGAGCCTTCAGGAGACTCCACAGGAAGAATTTGCAATGCAGAAAAAGAAGGCGCAAGGTATTGGCAAAGATTAACCCCTGAGAGGTTTGTAGTCCAGTGAGAAGGGCAGGTGGAGTGGTTTGTTTCTCTCTCCCTCACATCTCTTGGCAGTTGAAGGGTTCCTGAGCTGCTGGAGAGAATTTCTGCCCACATAAGACCAGAGGCTGCTGCAGCCAGTGAGCCAGGAACTTCTTGTGGACAGAGCACAAGGCTCCCAGTCCCCTTGGTGCACTTCCCATCCCCATAGACCTGAGCCAGGATGACAGGTGCCATATTGCTTCCCCACCCACTGTACACCTTTGTCCTCCCCAGCGGACTTCAACTCCTCAGGTTTTTATCCTGCTCATTCCCACAAAATTAATTCATGATGGATAAGTCTTAAACCTAAGGCATGAAACTATAAGAATTCTAGAAGAGGTTGGAAAAACTCTTACAGATATTAGCCTAGACAAAGAATTTATGAAGAAGACCCTGAAGGCAATCACAGCAACAACAAAAATACATAAATGGGACCTGATTAAATAAAAAAAGCTTCTGCACAGCCAAGGAAACAATCAATAGAGTGAATAGACAACCTACAGAATGGGAGAATATATTTGCATGCTATACATCTGATAAAGGGATAATAACCACAGTCTACAAAAAACTCAAGGAAATCAGCAACAAAACATCAAACAATCCCATTAAAAAATGGACAAAAAACATGAACAGAAGCTTTTCAAAAGAAAATAGACTAATAGCCAATAAACATAGGAGAAAATGCTCAATGTCACTAATCATCAGGGAAATGCAAATCAAAACCACAATGAGATATCACGTAACTCCAGTGAGAATGGCTTTTATCAAAAAGTCCCAAAACAACAGATGTTGGCATGGATGTGGAGAGAGGAACATTTATACACTACTGGTGGGATTGCAAACTAGATCAACCCCTATGGAAAGTAGTAGGGAGATACCCGAAAGCACTAAAAGTAGACCTACCATTTGATCCAGCAATCCTACTCCTGGGTATTTACCCAAAGGAAAAGAAGACATTTTATTTAAAAAAGACACTTACACTTGAATGTTTATATCAGTAGAATTCACAATTGCAAAGATGTGGAAACAACCCAAGTACCCATCGATACATGAGTGAATTAATAAAATGTGGTATATGTATACCGTGGAGTATTACTCAGCCATAAAAAAGGTGAACTAATATCTTTTGTAACAACCTGGATAGAACTGGAGACCATTCTTCTAAATAAAACATCACAAGAATGGTAGAATAAAACATTTGTACCCCATAATATTCTGAAATTTAAGAAAGACAGGAGCCCATAGAAGAGGTTTGCAACATACAAAATAGAAAAATAATTAATAACCAGAATAAATAAAGAACGCCTACTGTGCTAGGCTTTTTTAGGGCTGGGGTAACAAATTGCCAAATATTTAGTGGCTTAAAACAACATAAATGCGTTCTCTCACAGTTCTAGAGGCAGTAAGTTCAAAATCAAGCTGTCCGCAGAGCCACACTTTCCTCCGAAGGCTCTGGAGGAAAATGTTTCCTTGCCTCTTCAAGCTTCTGATGGCTCTAGGCACTCCTTAGCTCCTGGCTGCATTTTCCTATCTCTGTCTCCATCTTCACCTGACCCTCTCCTCCTTCTCCCCATAGGTTCCTCCTCTGTGTGTCTCTTAGAAGGATACTTACCATGGATTCAGAACCCGGATAATCTAGGATGATCTTGTCTTAAAACTCTTAACTAAATTGTATCTGCAAAGATACATTTTCAAATAAGGTCACATTCACAGGTTTGAGAGGTTAGGACATGAGCACACCTTTTGAGCGAGGGTTCCCAATTCAACCCACTATACCTATCAATCAGACTTCTAGTTAAAATAGTTCCATAAGCTTTTAATTTGAGGCAATCCCCTTTACTATACACATATAAAATTAAATATAGAAGGTATAAAAAAGAATTCAAGGTACAAACGATAGTGTATCAGAAGATTAAAGCAGTAAATAGAACTGAAACTATAGGCATAAACGATTTCAGGTCTTGAAAAGACTGGACAATTTAACTCTTTAAAGATTACAGAGACAAATAATGCCTATAATGCAATGCAGTGTTAATGGTGGGCATCCATCCTTGTATCATCCCAATATAAGAAAGTCTTCAAAATTAAAAAAATTTCTTTCTAGTCCTAGCTCTAAATAAATGCTGTATTTTAGCAAACATTTTTTTCAGTGAGGATTCTCCCCATCAATATTTTTTATATAGTACATTGAATTGATCATTTCTGAAATAAAATCAACCTGGTCATAAAAAATATTACAGAGATCAAAAGTACATTCAACAAAAATCTGTATTCACTTGTAATTAAAAAGGAAAACTTCTAGAAGGGATCTGTCTTAATCTGATTTTTAAAAAAGATTCTCAAAGCCTTTTGTAAACATCACACTAAATGGTAAAACTTTTGAAGCATTTTTAAACTGAGAATAAACAATCAAGGAAGCTTGCCATTATCTTTTCTATTCAGCACTATAACAGTAATAAGCATTGGAAAGACAACATTGTCTCTATCGATGATATGATCACCTACATAGAAAAGACAAGAAAATCTCCTAATAAACTCATAGAACTAAAAAGAGCCATTAAGATTGCTGGATAAAAGATAAACATACAAAAAGTAATGATAGTTCTAAACAGCAGCTAAATCAACTAGAAAGTATAAAGAAAAACAAAAAGATGCCATCCACAAACACAAAATTGTAAGGTAATGAGAAACAAAAGATGTTCAAAAACTTTGTGGAGCAACTATAGCACATTATTGAAGAAACAGATGAAGATGTATACTATATTCACAGATGGAAAGACTCAATAATTTTTAAAAAGTTATTATGGTAAAAAATAAGCCCAAATCTACATAAAATCTATATAAATTCAACTGCAATTAAATTTCAAACTGGTTTTAATGTGGTACTTGGTAGGATGATCCTAAATTTTGGTTGCCAAATAATTTTGAAAAAGAACAGGCCTGCAGATAATGTAGAGATAAAGGCATCAGTGGAATGGAACGTAGAGTCCCAAAACAGACTTGGACATACTTGGGACCATGGTATTTCAAATCAGTGAGGAAAGGATGATGTATTTAATAAATGGTGCTTGGACTATTGAATATTCATAAGAAAAAAATAAATAAATTTTCTACCTCACAGTATAAATACAAATAATTTACAGATAGAAAAATCAAAACTTTAAAATATTGTAGATGAAAATAAAGACTATCACTTGGATTAGGGAAGGAGCTCTTCAGACATAAAAAATAAAACTATAAAGGAAAATGCTAATGTCTACCATAAAGTTGAAAAAAAACTTTAATTCAGTTTAGAAAAATACTGTAAACAAAGTTAAAAGATAAACTCTGAGGGAAGATATATGCCACTTATATAACTGAAAAAATTCAAGCCAACTATTTAGCTTAAAGCAGGTCTCCAATCTTAGTGCCCTTAGGCACACAGAAGAAACACATGATCTCAGCAGGAAGACACTTTTACCCTATGCCGCAGCAAATCCAAAATTAATTTCTAAGAGAAATGGGCAGTTCACAGACAAAGATATCTCTGAACACATGGAAATAAGGCCCTGCAAATGACAATCAGCTGAAACCACGAACAGGATAAACAGATCTAAAATGACTAATACAATGAAATTGTTAACACAGATTACGAAGAAATTGTACTTATGTTTAGAAATAAAAGGCTTGAATATATTCATAGGGAAGAGGAATTTATGAAAAATAACACAGTGGATATAAAAAAATCAAATAGCATGTCTTAACATGAAATGTAAAATAATTGAGATGAAAAACACAACAGATTTGAAACAGATTTAAAAAAAAAAGGTATCTGGGAATTAAAGGATGGTCCAGATGACAGTATCTAGAACGGAGTACAAAAAGAAAAGTACAAAATAAATGTTCAAAGAGATGTAGAACAAAGTGAAAATATCTGACAAATATAGAATCTGAGTTCCAGAACACAGTGAAAAAGAAAAACAGGGCAGTTGCAACATCTGTAGAGATAAAAAGGGACAGGTTTCCAAAAATTGATGAAAGATATTCATCCACTGATTCAAGAATCTCAATGAATCTTGAACAAGTTAAATAAAAGAAATCCATACCCAGACATCATATGAAAATGCAGAAACTCAAAGACACAGAGAAGGCCTTAAAGGTTGTCACTGGAGAAGTGGCATACTAACTCTGACTTCTCAACAGCCACAGTGAAAGTCAAACTAAGGATTGGGAACTTCTATGTTCTATCAGAAAATAACAGCCATGCTAGATTTCCATAAACAGAAAAAATGTTGTACAAGAAGGAAGATAAAATAAAGATATTTTCAGGCTAACAAAAAATGATGTACCATTATTAGACTGACTCTAAAGGAAATTTTAAAAGAAATACTTTAGGCAGGGAAAAGGTGATCCCGTATGAAGAATTTGCTCTTCATAAGTGAACACTGAGTATATAAGATATTAATAATAATATCCTGTGGTGTTTAAAAGGGTATAATTAAAATACATGACAACAATAACATACAAGTTCAAAAAAGAACTGTATAAATGGAGTAAAGTAGTTTAAAGTCATAGCCAGGCACAGTGGCATGCACCTTTAGTCACAGCTACTTGGGAGGCTGAGGCAGGAGATTGTTTAAGCCCAGGAATTTGAGTTATGAGTGTAGCATGCTATGATCACACCTGTGAATAGCTGCTGCACTTGAGTCTGGGCAACATAGCAAGACCTTGTCTCTTAAAAACAAAGTCATAATGAAGTAGTGCAAAGTTGGTTGAACATTATAAAAGTAAACAATGTAATATACAATTTAAAGATTAAAGAATAAAAATTACGACCATCTCAACAGATGGAGTAAAAGATTATAATTTGATGAAATTCAACATACATTCATGATTTTTTAAAAATCCTTTTTGCAAACTAGAAATAGGAGGGAACTCCCCTAACCTGATAAAGGAATTTACAAAAAACCTACAGCAAATATTTTACTTAGTGGTAAAATGTTGAAAGCATTCCCTTTGAGATTGGGAAGAAAATGATTCCCATTATTACTAACACCATTCATTGATGTACTGGAAATCCTAGCTAGCAACATAACTTCTGAAAAAGAAGTAATTATAATGACCAGAAATGAAGAGACAAAGCTTTCTTTATCTGAAGTTGATATAATTACATGCAATGTAAGTCCAAAAGAATTGTGGATGAATTAACTTTAATAAGTGAGTTTAGCAAGTCTCCTAGATAAAAAAAAAATCAATATTCAAGAATCACTTGCAGTTCTGTATACTAGCAACAAACTGGAAAATTAAATGAAAAGAAAAAGATAACTTTAACAATAACTTTCACAATAATAAATATAATGCATTCAAGAATATATCTAACAGAAGATATACAAGATTACTTCTATATGTACTTGAAAATTTCCATAACAAAAGGTTGGAATTATACAGGTCATTATTAAGAGGAGTTCAATAAGCTATTCAAACAAAGGAAAAATAAAACAGAACTCCTATCTCATACCTTGCACATAACAAATTCTAGGTAGCTTAAGGACTTCAACATAAATAGCAAAACTATAAAGTTTTAGAAGCTAATATAGGGAAAATATCTTTATGAGCTCAGAAGAAAGAAATATTTTATGAACTAAAACCAATAAGCATTAACTATAAACAAAAAATATGATAAATAAAACTGCATTAAACCATGAACTTCTATCAGAAGGCACCGTAAGGAGAGTGAAAAGACAAGCCAGAGTGAGGAATATTTGTAGTGCATATAGAACTTTTAAGTATGAGTAAGAAACTAAAAAGACTCATTTGTATTCAAAATATATAAGACATATATCAATAAGCAAATGAGCAACACATTTGGAATTAGTACTTCAAAATAGGAGAAATTCAAATAGTAAATAAACATGAAAATTTTATCAACCTCCTTAGAAATCAAGGCAATGTAATTTAAAACAACAGTTATCACTTTGTATCCAGCAGATGGGAAAAAATTTAAAAGTTTGACAATAACGAATCATGAAGAAAATATAGGGTAACAGGCACTATTATACACTGCTGATGGGAATGTAAGTTGATATAACATCCTTAGGTGTCAGTGTAGCATTTTATAATAATGTCGAAGATGCACACATTATGATCTAGTAATTCCACTTCTAGTTATGTCTTGGAAATATGCTCACAATCACAAGGAAATATATATAAGAAGGTTTATTGCAGCATTGTTCAAAATAGCCCAAAACTAATAAAAATGTCCATCCCCTAAAGAATCAACAAATTGATGTATATTATATAATAGTATTCTACACAATAACTTTTTTAAAAACTACAGCTACTCCTAATATTATTGAAACTCAGAAATATAATATTGAGCTAAAGAGGCAAGTCATAAAAGAATACACAGAGAGAATTATTCCACGTACACAGAGTTTAAGGACAAGAAAAATAAATCTATAGTGTATAAAGAAGCACCCATACATGGCAAGGCTTTAAAGAAAAGCAAATAAACAATTATCATTAATAAAAAAAAAAAAAACAGAGAAGGTGCCTCTAGAGGGGAGAAGTGATGTGATGTGATTGTGCCAAGTTCATAAGGGACTGCCAAGGTTCTGGTAATATTGGTGATATTCTTTTTTTTTACTTCTGTTGTCTTTACACAGGTGTCTAGTTCATAATTATTTGTTAACTATTAATATATATAGTTAAATACATAATATATATAGTATGTACTCGATTTTTGTCCTACATCACTAAAAGTAATATTTTTTTATTATTAATTCTAGACCATACCGCAAAAGAAAATAAGAAGATGGTACATAGGAGAGATACTTAGACCAAGATAAATTCCATCAGGTTCAATATTTAAATGAAAATTATTCTCTTTGAGCAAAACCAAAGAAGTGAGTAGTTCTCCCTTCTCTTTGTCAATCTCTTAACCTTTTCTCATCTCTCTGCTGGGTGGTTTGTTTTCCCTTTATTTTGCTTCTACCTCCAACCATACTTTTAAAACTTAAATTTTGAAACAAATTTTCACTCCACAGTCTTTCTCATATTCTTACAATTCTGTGTTATTCATTTCATATTTATCCTTGATAATGGGCCCACCTTCCATCTTTTGTTTCATATGTTCTTTTTACACCTAGGGTCCTCAGAAAGTTCTCTGTATGAATATTCATTTTTAAAATGGCTTCTTTTATCTCCATTAGCGTGATTTGCAATTGAATTATCAAAATTTTATTCTAGAATTTCATGACTCACTCTTATCTCTCGAAACACTTTTTTTCAGTCTTAAATCATGGAATTATATATACTTTACCTTGAATGTTTAAAAATTTGCTTCCTTATAATGTACAGTGCCTGCCATACTTAATATAAACTTCAAAGTCCAAAAAGACATAGTCAGTTTCTTCCAAAGTTCCATCAATTATGAAATTCAACTGTATTAGTCTTCTTTTAGTACATAACAAGTGACTACAAACTTTGTGGCTTGAAGCAACACCCACTTCGGTGCTCATAGTTTTGCTGGTCAGAAGTCTGTGCTTGATATGGCTGGGTTTTCTACACAGGGTCTCACGAGGCTAAGATCAAGGTGTTGATGAACTTACTTTTCCATCTGGAGCCCAGGGTCCTCTTTCAAGTTCATGTAGTTGTGGCAGGGTTCGGTTCCTTGCAGATGTAGAAATGAAATCTTCACTTCCTTTTACCATGTCGCTTTCTCCATATTCAAAGCCAACAACAAGAGTGTTAAATCCCTTTCATACTTTGAATCCCTTTAATTAGGAAAACCCCAGTCCCTTTTAAGGATTCATCTGATTAGTTTAGGTCTACCCAGAATAAGTTCCTGTTCATAAAGTCAACTGTACCTTAGAACAGAGCCTAATCCTGGGAGAGAGTCTGTCATGATAGTCGTATACATAGTGTGTACACCAGAGGTTGGGTAGGATTCTTGAGAGCCATTTTAAAATATAATTCCACACCAACTAATTTTCCCAGTAGTTTAGAATTAAACTAGAATATTGAGTTTTCTACTTTTAACTTATCTATATTTGGGCTCATGTTATGGACTGGATGTTTTGCTAGGTGGTGAATATTAGCTTATTTAATCTCTTAACAACTCTATGAAATAGGTACAATACTGAATTTTGGATTCACGATAAAATTTTTATAAGGTTTTCCAGATAAAAATAGCAGAGCAAAAATTCAAACCAAGCCCTGTCTATCTTCAGAGTCCTCCTTCTGAACCACTGTGCTAAACTTTCTGTGTTTGCCAGTGTTCTTACATGTGGTCTATCAAGAACAAATTCCTCTTATCTTCCTCCAGCTCACTATGCAAACTGAAATTTGTTCCCCCAACAAATATTTTTCTTTCCCTTTTGTCCATTGTCAAAAATCTCTTTTTGGCATTTGTGCTTGAATTTGTGGATTTCCCTTCGCATCTCTCCTCTTGGCTATTTCATGTGAACAATTACATCCTTGAATTACAGCCTTCCAAACTGCTGTGACAGAGTGTGACCATGTTTAATAGCAAGTGTATCCTATTTATATTTTTATATAAAATCCCAAAATATAGATGCTATGATTTGAATGTTTTTGTTCCCTCTGAAACTGATGTTGAAACTTAATCCCCAACACAATAGTGTTAGGAGGTGGGGCCTAACGGGAGATGTAGGTTATGAGGGCTCTACCCTCATGAATGGATTAGTACCAAAGGGATCACTGAAGTGGGTTCACTTTCTTTGGCTCTTCCGCCATGTGAGGAACAGTGTTCCTCTCCCCGGGGGAAACAGCTTTCAAGGTGCCATCTTAGAAGTGAAGACTGGTGCCTTATCAGACATTGTTGGTACCTTCATCTTGGACATCCCAGCCTCCAGAACTGTGAGAAATAAATTTCTGTTCTTTATAAATTATCCAGACTGTGATATTCTGTCATAGCAGCACAAAACAGACTAAGATAATAGAGTACAGAAATTTTAATTTTTTGTTTAATTTTTAGTGACCCACTAAATTCATTTTACAACCTATTAATGATTTGTGACCCACTATTCTAATTACTGTTGGTACATACAAATCTCCACAAAGTAATCACATATGACAACAACCATCTTATTATGTTCAGGAATCCTGTAGGTCAGGAATTTGGGCACAGCAGGGGTGGCTCCTCTCTGTTTTGCAACACCTAAGTCTACAGCTGTGAAGACTCAAATGACTTAGAAGGGCACAAACACCTGGAGTCTGGAAAAATCTGGATGTTTCTTAGCTTCACGTCTGGATCCTGTACTGGGATAACTTGAAAGCTTGGCTCAGCTGGGACTGTCGATGGGATACCTATACGTCCTCTCTCAGTATGCCTTGGGCTTCTCCCAGCATAGTGGCTGTATTCCCAGAGGGAGCCTCCCAGGAAGGTGTGAGCAAAAAGTACGCATTCCTAAGACCCAGGCAGAAGGTGCAAACTTCTGACAGAGCCTCAGAAATCATCTGATTTCACCTCTGCTGCATTCTATTGATTGCAAGCAAGTCACTAAAGCTGGCCCTGATCCACAGGGAGGGAAATAACACTCCAACTATCAATGGGAGAGTGGCAAGGACACACTGCAGAAGAGTACCTGGGATAGAAAACACTGTTGTAGCACTCTTTGGAATGATCTATGACATCCACAGTTTGAAAAACATTTGTCTACTGAATAACGAAACATATATTTTCATGCAATTTGTGACAGGCTGAATTGCATCCTCCGCAAAGATATGTTGCAGCCCTAACCCTCAGTACCTGTGAATATAACCTTATTTGGAAATAGGATCTTTGCAGATGATGGTGTTAAGATGAAGTCATTAGGGTGGATGCTTAATTCAATGTAACTGATGTCTTTGTAAAAAGGAAAGAGAGGAGAATGCCATGTGAAAACACAGAGACACACAGAGAAAAGACAATCTTAGAATCACAAACAGATTGGAGTTATGCTGCCACAAGCCAAGGAATGCCTGGAGCTATCAGAAGCTGGAAGAGGCAAGGAAGGATTCTCTCCTGCAGGCTTCAGAGGGAATGTGGCCCTATTGACAACTTGATTTTGCACTTCTCACGTCCAGACCTATAAGACAACAGATTTCTGTTGTTTTAAGTTACCCAGTTCGTGGCACTTTGTTACAGCAGCCATAGGAAACTGATATACAATTCCTTCATTTTCAACACAAATATTGTATATACCATTCTACATTTTAATATTTTCACTTATATGTGCTCATATTTAATTAATTAAAATGTCAAATTTGCTTTACTTCTTACTAATACTTCCTCTGAAGACATCAATATTTTTATCAACTCATTTTCTGAACACTTTCACTTGATAAACTCTGGGTTTTTTGGTTGTATTTTTTTTTTACGTCCAGTTCTTATCTCTATTGGTCACTGTAGGATTTGCTAATGGTTTTCTCTTGGCATTTTTCTCCTTCCCACTCTAATTATGATTAGTCAAATTTGTATGGCAGCAAGTAACAAAATCAAGTGATTTTTCTGTTTCACTCTGGAGAAATCCTCATTATTCACTCCCACTTTACATCATTTCCACTGAGCCAATTCTACATTTTCATTAAAGGGCTGTTATTGTTTGCAACCCAACTCATAGTATCAATATCCTTCGTTAATACTCTTTTTATTAAAGTAGTAGAATATAACTTGAATTGGCTTAGTAATTTGTTGCCACACTATAGGAGTGTCCTACAGAACCGAAGGACAAAAATGGATCTAAGCCTCACAGGGACTTTAAGCAGAACCTGGACATCCTTAAGGAAGCCAGAGAGTACTCTGTCTCTCATATTAATTTTTCTCCATGTATGTATTTTATTCCACCCTCTCTATTTAGCCTGGTATTCCCTGCTTCCTAGTCCCGTCCTGGAAGATAGCCATGCCCCAGCTCCCAGGCTTACATGACTGTAATTCTAATTGCTGCAGAGGTGGATTCGCTGTCTGAAAGTGAATCCCAATTCCAAATTACTGGTGGAGAAAATATGACCAGCTGTTTGGTTTAGGGGTCAGTTACAGGTCTAATTAACTGGAGCTGAGGGCAGGGTCACTAGACAGGTGCTGTGTAGGGGAGGGCAATAATCTGAGAAGGAGTGAAGGGAAGGTGGTTTAACCTGCATACTCCATTGGGAACAAATCTCCGTTTTCATGTCATCCTTTCTTATCCTTCAAAAGTTATGTTTTTGCTTCCCTTCTAACCTGAATCTCTCTCTTCTTCTATGTAGGACTCAACTACCCTGCCTTCTTTTTCTTTTGCTCTGATTTCCCTTAGAACTTGAGATTCCTCTGTCTCTAACCTATACTTTCTCCTTCTCTGTGCTTTTGGTGCCAACCTACACCCATGTGTTGTGTGTGTGTGTGTGTGTGTGTGTGTGTGTGTGTGTGTGTGTGTGTGGATGGGGAATGAGAAAGTGTCATATTTATTATTACATCATTCCTAAAACATATTACTATAAATAAAAAGGAACTCTGGTGTATAAAATTTCTCTATCCTAATACATCTATTTACTCATTTATCTTTGATGTTTATTCTTTCTCTTCTTAAAAATCACTTGAGGCAGATGGCCTCATCTCTACATCTCCCTTTTTGTTCCTTCCTTCCTTTCTCCCCCTTGTCTTCCAGTGCTGGCTATGTCGATGCTCAGCCCTACTGGTGGCTCTTAAGTCTGCAGGAATTTTTCATCCCATTGACATCCTCGGTTCTGGACATCATTTCTTGTTCTGCCTCTGAACTTCTGGATTCACATTTGGAAAGGCATATGAGAAGTCATACGGCATCTTGGATTGGGTTTTCTGGAATAGGAGACTAAAATATGCCACCCCAAACATACCCCTTTGGCATAAAAATTATTTGAGCTGATTATTTTGAGAAACAGTATACATAGGAGAAGCTCTGAAAACAGAGTATAAGGGGCCTTTTTGTAAAGGAAAGTTCTATTTATAAAGGAAATCACCATGTGTAAGTGTGTCTCCCTCTCTGTACTAAGAAGAGAAGGAAAACTCTAAATCACAAGAGACTCTTATCAATGGAAAAGGCACCAATGTAAATCTGCATTACAAACATTACCTAGTTTACCATGCCTTTCCTGGTCAGCTTCTCATAACCTGCCTCCCCACACCCTCCTTCTTTTCTTCTAGCTGAAGGTGGTATTATATTTAAGCCCAAATTCCAGCCACCTCTTTGAGTTATTCCCATGTATATATGAGATACGCATGTTAATATGCTTCTGTTTGTTTTTCTCTTGTTAATCTGTCTTTTGTTGCAGGAGCCCCAGCCAAGAACCTAGAGAGGTAGAAAAAAAAAGGATTCTTTTTTTGTCTTTACACTGGAAACAAACTCTGAGCCAAAGAATCATTTGCAGAAGTTTTATTGGCAAGCACCATAGAATTGTGAGATATTTCTGTAAAAAAAGTCTGGATTGGGCAGAGCAAGAAGATGACCCTGAATACAGTTGCAGCTGAGGCCTCAGCCCATCCTACCAGGTGCTCTGGAGCTGGAGTGGCCCTTCAAAGTTGTTCCAAGTTGAAACAAGGAAGCCAGGTCTTTGTACTCCTGCATCAGTCAGTCATTTGTTATGGGATAACCCTTGGCCAAAGCAGTGCCCTGCAGCCAGGAACAATTCTCGGGAGGGATGCAGCTGTGAACTTCTGAGGAGGAGGGCATTTATGGTGAAGAAAGAATATGGGCAGAACACCAGAGTGACCACTATAAATGACATCATACAGAAAGGTCAGTAAACTAAATGCTAGAAGACCTTGGCTTTGGTCCTGGCTTTGCCAAAACTTTGTGTTCTTAGACAAATCACTTCATCTCTATGGACCCTGGTGTCCTCAATTATAAAATAAGATAACTATAGCACAGTTCACAGGTATTTATTCCAGGGCAACAATCCCACATGCACATAAAAACGGGCATGCAAAGGACATGGTTATAATAATGAAGTGTTCAGCAATTAGGAGGGGAGGGCTTAATAGTACGGACATGCCCCAAGTTAAAAGAATTAGGTATATCTATATGTACTAACATGGAAAGCTCTTCAAAGGCAAATAAATAAAAGCAAGCTGAATAAAAGGTATGGTGTGATTCCATTTATGTATAAAATATATCTCACAAAACTATGTATGAAACTGTATTTGTGTCTGGAATAGCAAACATCAAAGTAACATCAGTAATTGCCACTGGGAAGGGTCTAGAATTGGGGCAGGGATAAGGGCAGGGGAGAAGAGAGTGAATTACTTTGTATAGCTTATGTATTTTCAATAGCCACATATTACTTATGTAATTAGAGAGAAAAAGAATAAATATGTAGATTAAAATAAGGTGATTAAATGTGAGCTCTGAAATTCCAGCTCTTGAAATTCCTTGATTTTAAGGACCATTCCTCTATTTTTACTCCACCTCCCTCCCTTCCACCACAGTCTACCAAAACATTGGTAATCCTAACAAGATGGGGCGTTGACCTTGGCAGCCAATTCAATCAAAGTGATAGGGGAAGGTGAGAAACCAGAAATAGAAATATTCTGCAAGAGTGACTGCCTCTCAAATTTAAATGTGTTAGCAAAGGAAATCTTAAGAACTATTTGAGTGATATGACCTCTATACTTAATTTGAGTTTTAATTTGGTAGACGTAGCAACAGCAAGAAGTACTAAACTTGCAATAGCTTCAAATAGATGTTAGCTGATCTGCACAGATCTTTGCGAAAGGACTTTCACTTTTTGTATGGAAAGGGAAGTTAGCCTCCTAAGATTACCAACTTGGTAATCATCTTTTCAAAATATGTGTAAATTATTATAAGGTACTCTTGATTTCTACCATTTTAAAAATAAGCTATTGAGTCTCTGAAATTAGAATAGTTGCTTTACATCATCCTTTAAAGTACCCTAAAAGTAAACCTTTAGAAGGGAGAGTCTATGCACACACCAAATAATATTTATAATTATAAATACTAAAGCCCTCCAATACTCATACATGCACAATGTTGAAATCCACTTTGATAATGCACAGAACATTGTAATGCTCTCCAGAAATACAGCCAAAGAAAGAATGATTGTTTCTTCTCTTTCTACCAGAATGGGAATGTTTCAGGGAGAAGCCTCCTTAAAGTGAAGAAAAGGGTCAAATCCAATTAAATTTGCAAAGGAAACTTTGGAGAGGACGAATGCCATTAGCCCAAACTGGAATGTGGCCAAAACACAGGGTAATACTTCAACTCTTAGAAAAGTGCCAGGGGGATATTTAACAACTGCAGGTGGCCAAATGGGCTTTCTCCTAAGTCTCATCAGAAAAGTCATTTATAGCAACAATATTCACCAAGTTAAAGTAATATTACTTGACAAACTGCATATTCAAGCACTGTGTTTTAAACTCTGACATTTGTCAGGTATCAAAACTACTTCTCTATAGGACAATAAATACAGAAATAAAATGCTTCTATCATTAAGCAAGGTTAGAACGTAGGAAATAATTGTTATTTAAATCTAGCATTGGTCTTTCCTTAAATGAAAAAATCAATTATTATTTTTGCCAATAAACTGGGCCTAGATATATGCATGTTTTTAATTTTCCTTCTGTTTTAAAAATCTTTATGAAATTTTAACCAAGATCTTATTTCCCACAATATTTTCTTACTATAGGCTATATTATGTGATTTCAATTCGTTTTACATTTCCCATGAGAATGAGCTTGACTAGTTTTTAAAAATGCATAAATTCATCCATGCTATGAAATATTATGTGATACCATTTTGTATTTCAAAAAAACTTTTCTTATTATCTCTTTATTTCTTTTTAAATATTCTCTCTCTCTCTCTTTCTTCTAGGGTTGTAAGAGAAACATTTTGTGAACTGTGATATAAAGGCAATGGAAAACGCAGGCCTGTTAGTGACATAACACATCCACTCTTGAATCCTGCAAAGGATATTATGTGAGCAAATGCACATAGTGAAACCTAAAAAGGTTCCAGTTTTTAAATGCTGAATGCTTGAGAGCTCTGCTTGTACCTGCTGTGATTTAAAAGGCTAGAGGCCTCATTTTAAGCCACTAAAATTCAAAGTGACAGAAACCTACAAATTTTTATTGCTGTGCATTTAATAAAATTTACATTTACAAGCTGTCAGTTTGAAATGTTGAATAACTGGTACTTTTGCATTCAGAAGAGCAGATTTGGTTGTGTAGGGGGTTCATTACTACCTACTTACACGTTCCTTAAATACTCAGAATAATCCTTCAATCTATGACTTTTGATATCTCTTAATTCAACACTGCACAAAAACACCATTGAGTTTGCAGTAAGGTCAACAAAAGGAATTTATTGTGCTCCCATAAAGCAAGGCATAATTAAGAGCCCCTTTCTGCTTGTTGTAATGTGCTAATACGAGAACATTAGAACCAAGCTACAATCCATTGCTAGGTGTCTGCAGCAGCTGCCTAGGTTTTTGGTAATTTACTTACTCAATTATGTCGACTCTCTTAAATCCACAACACTGGTGGGTGGTAAGGTAGAGGGATAATAAAAAAACATAGAGTAGGAAACCCCTTTAATGCATGTTTTATGTGCATCTTGGGTAACATTTTTTTGTTTGTTTGCTTTTGAGAACAAGAATTAAAGATTGTAACTTTAGGAAACTCTCAGCACAGGAATAAACGTGCATGGGTTTAAGACACCTCTAAAAATTATGAGATGTCTAATAATCCTATGATTATGCGGTCTGTTGTGAAAAAGAATATTAAACTAAACGTTTGACTCAGTATTCCAAAAACAGATTATCTAATGGCTTCCAAGGGGGAAATATGAGAAAGACCATTCATAAAGTTCCTTAATAGTAATAAATTATACTCACTTCCTTATTTTCCACTTAAATGCAAAAACAAAGAGAAAGTCTGACAGAAAGTGTTCTCACAGCTTTATAAGGACCACCTATTGTAAAATCTCTTCAAATTATTTGCTATCAATGTTAATCCAATATTCTTCTCAAATAAGCATCAGAAAAAAATGCTCACTACATTTATAAAATATCAAATTTTTCTTAATATTCGAAGAAGTTTTAAATGGCAACCTCGAAGTTTTAATTTTTAGAATGTATTTGTTTTATATTCAAATCAAAATATAATACAAGCTGGGGGAAAATGGCCCAAAGCAGAAAATTCAACCTGATTTACCTTGCCATTATTCAACTATGAAAAATTAAATTATTGCACCAAATACAAACTACTGACTTAACCTTGAAAATTCAAATTGCCTCTTTTTAAATTTTATTTAAATTATCTCTATAATTGTAGCATTCATATAAAAGGACAAATCTTAATGTGTTGATATAAATTGAAACTTGGAGAAAAAACAGGTTAAATAATTTTCTTCATATGTCAAATTTATGTATCATTCCTCATCCATTTTCTTTTCAATATGTTAAGTCCCACAAAATGTCTTTGATAAACCAATAATCTCTATTTTACAGCTCAAAAATTGTAAAAACATTTACAAATATCAACTTATTCGTTTCGATTGCAAATTAGATGTCTTTAAACTTTCCTCCCTGGAATTCTTTATATTCTCTTAGACAAGATGACTCAATTAAAAATAAAAGAGAACCAAAAAAACCTCTGTCTTATAAAATTACCTTTCAGTCATTGTCTTTGAAATAATTTTTAATCTTTTGCCCCTAAGAAAATTTTTTTTTCCATTTTGGTCTCAAGGGGATTGAAGGTATAAAATATTATGTTATAGCCAATTATGTCCCATGCAATAATATGTTCAGTAATACAGGTACCTTTCTAAGTTTTCAAAAGCAATTTATGCCTCTTTTTTTATTTTTAGTTACTAGAGGTGAATAGTTTTGAAAGAAGCCTATAAAACTTTTGTTTTTAAAATGAAAAGTGAAATCTGAACATGGCTGAGAGGCTACAAAATGACAGAAGAATGCGTAAAATCCATCTTTTCTCTCTCTTTTTCCCTCTAATAATGAAGTCACTTAGCTAGAGGAACTCTACTGAGTTTTCACTGTGCAAATATCACAGACCTAGCCTCCATATGAATTATGTATGTTCATTATCTCTAACAAGAGCTAATTGATTCCCCTGTTAATAAGTCCATTGTGAAAGAGTATACACTGCTTAGAATATGTGTATGAAATTAATGTCTGTAACAGTAAAATCATTTCACCTGCCCAAAAAACTAACAAAATAATACTTTTATGGCAAACACAGCAGTGATGTCTCTAAGATAACAAATGCCAGTGACTCATCTAGTATGACATGTAAAGAATCTAGTTCAGAGTAAAAAAGGAGGGTCTTCTGTCCTCATTCATAAGATCAGGCATGAAAATAGACCAAACGCTATTTTTATGCTCACCTTTTCTCAAACACTTGGTTGCAACGTCTGTTTAAATGCTAGGTTTACTGGTCTAATGTGTGCATTGAATATATCAGGTCTCTATTAATTTGACTGGTTGCTTTCAAGATAACTGAACTTTAAATAACTAAAATAACATCAATATTAATATAATTGTATTTACTAACCTCCCACTACTCCCCCCTGGCTGGCATAAGTGTTGGAATTACAAGTCAGACAGGGCTGAACAGCGATCTTCAAGAAAATTGCTTTAAATTGGCCTTCATTAGCTCTCACAGCACTGAAAAACAACTCCAAGTTCATGCCTATAGATGGTAAGCCAGTAGCAATAGCTCCTTATTAAAAGGCAGCACATTAATCTGCTCAACCAGCATTCATCGCGTTTGATAAATACTATTCAATAAGAATATTCAACTGCAAAAAAACATCTACTGTTTCTAAGTATCAGAACTGTTAGGATGATATTTAAAATCCAACCTTTAATAGCATGTTTGTTAATTCCAGTTTACTTTTTTTTCAATTGTAGAGCACTGGAGATCGCAGCCGAACTTTTAAATTTCCTTTCATAATGTTCCTCACTTATAAATACTCAGTACTACACAGTAACAAAGAATAAGGAAACTAAAACTTTCATAAGAACTTCAAACTCAATTTAGATACCAACACCAAGAGGAAAACATATTTCAAAGTGAAGAAAAATGTCTTGTTTCATAGCTTTGCTTTGAAGAGCGAGCTCTTTCTTGACATCCGCATAGTAAAAAGGAGTTTAATTTCCTTGGTCAACTATCCTTTCTGAAAATTCTGTACTGGCAGACTTGGAAATGGAAGGAATTTTTCTCAGGGATTAATTCTCAGCTCTTCTTAACACTCAAAATGCTGAATATCTTCAGTACACAGGCCAGGGAATTTGGCCCTTGAAGTTACACTTTTTAGCAAACAAATGTTAAAATATATATATATTTTCCACAGACAGAGAGACCACACAAAATCTATCAGAATTCTGAACTGTCTGATATGAAACTGATATGCATATTAACTCCCCTAATTGAGCTCCCTCTGGTTTACAGCTTGAAAAAGTTCCAGCATTTCTTCCTTCATATTGGCATTTCCATTTCTAAACCTTACCATTGGTTTTGTTGCAAAAAATAACATTTCAAAACTGAACAGAAAAGTGAAACATTTTAGGCCTAGCAAATAAGACCACCTTCTTGAAAGCCAGGTAATTTTTCTCAAAGTCTAAGTTCATAGCCAATTCTACCATTTCAACTTGAGCCATTTTAATTTAGTAAACATTTTTATAAAATACAAGGTTCTGTTATTTCATGTGTCTGTTTGGGGAAGCATGGCTCTTCATTTCAATGGAGGGATGCAACTTAGAGTAGTGGCTAAAACTTGGGTCAATCAATCCCAGTTTTACCATTTCCTATCTATATAACTGTAAGCAAGTCATTTACACTCTATAAGGCTCAATTTCCTCATCTGTTATGTGGAAATAATATCAAAAACTTTCATAAGGAGGAAATGAAATAATGTTTGTAAGACGTCAAGCATGGTGCCTAGCATATAATAAGCACTTGACAATTGTAGCTGCTAATTCCATGTTTAATTTGACAATTTTTTTTATTAAATAGGATATTTTTAGACCAAAATGACCATTCGCAGCTTTCAAAACTTTACCTATAAATATTTAATTCAGATGTTAATTGATCCATTATAGAGTGCCTACAACCATCAGATAAAATGTGAAAACCTGAATTACTCAGAAAACATTTTCTAACAACAACAACAACAAAAAAAAGACAGGTTTTTCTTTTCCCTCCAAAATATTTGAAGGAAATATTGGTTATCTATTCCTATAAACAAGACATAAAAATGACAAATGGAACTTTTCACTTTTTCCCCAAGACTCTTTGCCATCTTAAAAACAAATATGGCATTTTTCTTCTTATGCCTCTTGCATGTAAACCAAATAGTATTTTAACATTTATTGTTGAAGCTAACTTTTTCTTACATAGTCCACTGTCGAGTAGAATTTTAAGCCTTGCTCTTTATTCAAATTCTATATTCAAACAAGCAATTTTTTTTGCAAGATTCCTATCCCCCTCGACAAAAAAAAAAACTAAGAAAAAAAATATATGAAAAGCATGTACAGTTTTTTTCCCAGTTCTATCAAATACATAATTTTTTCAACACAAATAATGTAAATTAATTCTCTTACATTGCAACAGCCATCAGGACCCAAGATTATATATTTCTATGTCAGGCCTGTTCTTTACCAAGCAAATCCATTTCTGAGGTTCTAATTATCTTATCAAAATTATTTTCAATTTTATGATTGAGAATAAAGGGGTATAGAAATTCAAGGTAAAAGTCACAAGGAGCTCATTGTGTGGGGAGAGGATAAGAATTATTTCAAACTCATTTGCATTAAGGGAGACAACTGGGTATTCTGTTAAGGGAGCTGGGCAGCTTCAATTTGGGTTTCATATAGGTAACAAAGTCAGGAGGACAACCCAGGTAAGCCATTGGCGCAAAAAAAAAAAAAAAAAACACCTTCCAATGTAAGATGGACTTCACGTGGTCTCTAAGAAGATCACTGGGTGTAGAAAGGAACTTCAGCCCCGTTTCAGCTTCTTGAGTAGTCAAGAGCTTCCTTCTGTCCTGGGGCCAGGGCCACTGTGAGATGCAGTACATTAGGCATGTACAGACAGCATAGATTTTGCCAGTTTATACTTAGTCCTGCCATTTTCTATTTGCCTCCCTCCGTCCATGATCTGGAAGTCAATGGGAGTTCAGGGCACTTGAGCATCTGTAAAGCACGCCCACACAGCTCAACCAGGCCCATAAAAGTCGGGAAATGAACAAGTTCAAGTTCTCATGGTGTGTTAATGTGCCCACAAATGTACCTACTTTATACATTTAACAGCTCATGTAGTAATGAAAAATGCCATGTAGAACATATAGCTGCATGTGCAAGGTGGGCTAATTAATATGCCTATATGTGCTCCTTAATTGTTTCATTCCCTGTACTTTTGGTTAATGTAACACTGCAAACTTTTATATAAATACTTTATATTTTATATGGAATTTCATGTAAAAGAAACCAAGATGGAACAAGGGAAAAGTCTAATGGTATTCTTACTGAATTTCATGAGCTCAATATTGCACCATTTTTCCCCCTATAAACTGTCAATATATTGACACAAAACTTTCAATCCTGGCATGATCATTCAGCAGGCCAATAGCTTAGAAAAAGGAAAAGGCGAGATGCAGTGTTGCAAATCTACCCAATCTAACATTTTACGTTTTCAGGCAGTCCTCAACCAGGTTATCTCTGCAAAACAGACAGATATCAAGTTTGATATTTTAAAGTTCAAACATGTTTGTCAGTTTGAAAACTAAAGAAGCCTGGAATAAAGAGTTGAATTTTAAAGTTTTCCCTATTACCAGTGAGGTCTGGGTTTGGGTTGTTTTTCTAGGAGAAGCCAAAGGCCACTGATGATGTTTTTCCATCAATTTTTCATAAGCATTTAAGCTAAAGGGGGTCGGGGGGAGAATGGAAAGATGGGAGGACATGGTTTTCTTTGGGGAAGGAAATTAGAAGTCGCCGCAAATAATTCACCTGGATAGGTAAAGGCGAGCAAACACTGTTCGCTTGTGAATCCCTGACAACTTCATTACCTTCTTCCCAAGGGAGAGCCAGAGCCTCTCGCTCCATTTCAGACCCGCAAGTAAAGGGCTTTGAGAAGGGAACGGGGAGGAGCACGTTCAGGTGTGGGTTCAGCTCGGCACTCGCCAGGGGCCTCCGCAGGTGGCTCTCCTTGGCAGCGAGGCCAGGCGCTAGCCCGCCGGCTCCGGCAGCCTGCCTTGACCCCCACTGAGGCCGGCAGGAAGCGACGCCCGAGTTCTCCCAGAGAATAACGCGGCCGCCTTGAGTCGGCGCAGCCGGGCTCTCGTGCTTCGGGGCAAACCTCTATAAATAAGGTTCGAGTGAGGCAAAACTCGACCCCCCACACTCCCCAGCCGTGTGACCGCTTCCCGCCCCCGAGCTGGCAGAGGCCTCGTCGCCCCTCTAAGACTGGCCCGGATTGGGTGGCTGCAAGGACGCTCGCCAAAGCGCTCGGGGCCCCTGCAAAGTCTCGGCTACTCCCTCTCCTGCCCCGTCCTAGGGGCGCCAGCGCTGCCCAGGACCCAGCACTGCGAGGGCTACGAGACTCGAGGGCACGAAAGCTATTCAGAGGCCGAAGGAGGTGGCGAGGCCGCACATAGACCTGCGACTTCGCGGCTTGACAAGGAGGAAGTGGCTTAAATGACTCCTGTTTCCAGGCCTGACGCCCGGCCGCTAGACGGTCACCTCCCTGAGAGCAGGTCTCTGGGCATCCGGGGTTCCCAGCGCTCCTGGCACAGTGGCTCCCAAGACACGCTGAGCGGTTGGAGGCCAGATTCCACTCCCCGGGCCTTCTCGCCCTGCAGTCCTCGGTGTCTCCCTGTGAGGTCCAGGAACCACCTGCACCAGGACCACCCCAGAGGTAAAAACGCAGATCTCTGGGCCCCACCCTCATCTACTGAAACCAAGAGCACTCCCCACTGAATTTTCACCCACGCTGAAGTTTGAGGTTTGCTAGGCCCTGACATTGCACGGAGCTTTTTCATTTTGGAGGCTCCTTCGTCTCTCTGTAGCTTCTCAACGTTATCAGCTGCGTCTTTACAGAAGGAGCTGTGCCCCAAAGAGGGTTGGGGGCAACCGGAAGCCCCATGCGGGAAATGGCCCTGCGCCACCGTGCTCTCCCCACACAAGCACGGCATCCCTTAGGACAGAGCAGTTGCTAGGATTTGGGGGATCATGCCACCCTCTGCCGAGCCCTTGAACCAACTTCTCTTCTACTTGCTCCCTCCCACTCGTCAACACCCGCCCCCCTTTAATTACCCAGCACTGAGGAAGCTGAGAGTGTTGCCAGGGCGGGAAGGGAGCGCCCAGAGTTGAGGGCAGAGGCTGTTTAGAGCCAGCTTCACCTCGGGCCACACCTGCCAATGGGAAAGTGGGATGGGGATGGGGGGACACTGATCCGGCTCGCAGCTGCGCGTGGCTGCTTCACAGGAGACACTGTCGCGCTCCTCAACCCCATCCCACCCAGACCACTAGCACATTTTATTGCCTCCGCCCGGCGCTGGTTCCTCTCCACCCGTGCTGGGCCTGTGTCCTTCATCCACCCCACTATCCCGGGTCCGATTCCTGGCTTTGTCCTTTCTGCCCGCGGTGAGGGGGCGCACCGAAGGGATCGCTGCCGCTGCCGGGCACCCCCACACTCCCGGCTTGGCCTCCTGCATCTTCGATGGGTCTCTCGTTTGGGGAAGGGAAAGGGTGAGTCAGCGGGGAGTAAAGGCGTGGCCTTCGGATTGGAGCTCGCCAGAAATAAAACTAAATCCGTGTGCTCTGGTAGCCAGACCGAGAGCCCTCAGAGCGTGGAGAAGCCGGGGCTCCAATGCAAGCAGGCTTTTCTCCATGCAGATAATTCACAGACCCAGTGCAAGGCTTGGAACTGAAGGACCTGGATATTGAAGGCAGAGTGTATCCGGTTAGTGCCCGTGGGCCCCCTTAATGGATGTCCTGTGGGTGTCTGGGAAGACATGCCTACGCGGCCTCCAGCCCCTTTCCGGCTTCTACTCTTTGGAGACAACATAGTTGGTCCAGCATTTTTGCCACCTCTTTCTGGGCTTTTGGGCACGCTCTATTTCTCTATTGGTAACAGTAAGATGACGACACCTTTCTCTTTCCACAAACTTTGGGAGAAGCCTTTCCACCAGGACCATTCTGGGGCCCAAGAACACATGAGAAGCAGAATACAGGCTAGGTAAGAGACTCGAGCTCTCAAGCCAGAGGTAAGGTTCAAATTCGGGGTTCCATCACTTAGTTGGTTGTAAAACCTTGGAGAAATTGCCTTTTGTAGCTTAGCCCTGTCAACTATAAAATGAGGGTGATACTATATCCCTCATGGAATGTACGTGGCAAATTAATGGGCATAAATAGCTAGCAATGGTGGGTGTTGTCTACAGAAAGCCCAACAATCACTGTTTATTTGTTTCTCATTATCTTGCTTCAGACTGCACGCGACATCCACCAGCCTTGCCAACAAAATTTCCTTTGGATCAAAGGGAAGGGACGAAGACGTAAAGAATCAGAGGGGGAGCCGGGATGGTGGGCGCTTCCGCGGAAGCCAACTTTTCCGTCCCAGCCAACAAGCCTGAAATCAGATAGCACAATGAATGATCCCCTTCGCTCTCCCAGGCCTCTGGGTGGCCGCTACTCGCAGAGACCATGTGGCAGTGCGTACTGCACGCAGCGCAGACCAAGGAGCCCCAGCACTAACCAGGGGAGACGCAGAGGAGCAGAGAGATGCTGCAGGTGCCGCTGGCTGCTAGTTCTTCCCAGCTTTCCCCAAACACCATCGCTGAGCACTGGGAATCTGGAGAGCAAATGCCAAGAGGCCACTTGCTCACACCACTCCCAGAGTTAAATTCCTAGGGTAACCTTAGATTGAAAAAGAATTTCCAGTAAAAAGGCCACTCAGCCTCAGGACATCGTTCAGTGAAATGGACAGAAATCCCCCCACAGGTGCTTCTGAAGCTTTTCTGGGAAAACTTAAAAGTACTTCGAGCCTTCTTGTGAATATGTTCCAGAAGGTCCTGCTCAGGCTCTTCTTTTTTTTCAGCCACTTATGATCTAACTTAATAAATGGGGCTTCCATTTTTCCAGTACTGTGTGCCAGGCAAATCGCCAACCATTTTACATGCTCTTAATCTAAATCTACAAAATAGGTACCGCACCTATGAATCTGTTAATACCTTGCAGACAGGCACATAGTAAGTGGTTCATAAGATGTAGTAAGTACTCAGGATTTCAAATCAGGAGTGCCTTCCCAGAAGAGGCATTCGTGAACCCCAGGCAAATTCTGCCCTTCTTCTGGCTTTTTACGAAGGATCAAATCCCAAACACCCCATTCAATTTCTCAATCAGACTTTAAGCCAGTCTTTCTGCCCCATCCACAGACCTAGTGGATTACAGTGGGAACATTAGCCCAACATTTTGTCCTTTGGGAGTGGGCTGGGCAGCCAAGGGCAGCTAGAGCATTGTGGCCTGTAGCCTTCCTTCCAGCAGATCACAAGTGCACATTCAGTCTAAGTCAAGAGCCTGCTTTCTCTGTCAGAATAGCCTGAAAACAAGCTTCCATCTACCCCCTAGTCCCCAGATCCCTTCTTTTGGGGAAATTCTGGAGTCTCCTCTGCTAAGTGGCAATTGTTATCCTTCCTGGACAGGTGGCCGCTTGCTCATAGAGGCTGTGACCAATGCGAGGCTACCCAGTTAGTGAGTGATCTCATCATTCTTGAACTCAGGTCATCCCTAAAGTCTTTGTTTCTGAGCAATCACACCCAATTACCAGAGCATTTACCAATTACCTCATCTTTCC
>RJWJ010019758.1:0-29875 GCA_004363605.1 Indri indri | reverse complement strand
AGGGGGGGGGGGGGGGGGAAGGGCATGCCTTAAACCCGCACTTGGGTGAGGCAAAGGCATAAAGTGTAACTGTAGTGTTTGTACCCTCACAATACCCTGGAATAAAATAAAATAAATTAAAAAAAAATAAAAAAAAAACCTTGCACCCCTTCGGGGGTGAAGACTTTTTATCTCTTCTGCCAAGCCCTTTCTGGTAAGGGCAACGTCCTGGTTTGAGTACTCTGGTGTCTGCAGAACTTAGGTTCTGTCTGTGAGGCCCGTCTTTTCTGCTGGGTTCATCTTTGGTTATGTGCCCCTGGTTTACTACTTTGCTTGATCTGCACGTTTTTGTGAGCACTCTGATTTTGGTTCCATTCTGCTCTAGTTACAGGCATCTCTAAAGGACTTGCCTCTTTTTTCCCTTGCTTCTTTCTGAGCATCTCTAAAGAGCAAAAATAAATGGTGGGCACAAGACGGCCAATTAAAAGCCACTAGGGCAGTTGTCATCAGCTAAAACACAGGTCTAAACTTCTGACATTCCCTGATAGGATTTACAGAATTTTCTTTGCTCTCAAGAGATCAACAAGAAATAGAATGGGATTCTCAAACATCACAGCTTACCAAACTTTCTGGGACTCCGGCCAGCTATGCGGCTTTTCTGCCTGCGTGCTTTTAAATCAAAGAATGTCAGAGGGATCATTCAATCTCCTTAAGATTGTTCTTGCTACCAGATTAGAAAACTACAACTATAGGGTTAAAGTAAAACACTGGTGCACAGAGGCTCCTAACTTCTCTCTCTCTCTATTTTGTCTTTCTTCCTCCTCTCCATTTACTTTAAATCCGTTGATTTTTTCAATTGTATAAAAATAATCTACTGTTGCTAATTTCAAAAGCCACTTAAAAGGATTTTTAAAGGCATTTCAGCCAAAATAAGGAAAAAAGAGAGAGCTTTCAAATTACAAAAGCTCCAAGACAACCAGTAACATAGCCTTGTACACCTAAGAGTCATTCCTTTGAAAAAGTAAATTTAGATTTGCCTAACAATTGCTTAGGGTGAAGGAATACCTAATTAAATTAAAAGATTAATAATCTAAAACAAAACTAAATAATTGTTTATGAAAGCTAGACTCTCAGGTCACACAGGTCAAAATCTTGAGCTCAGAGCAATAATATAAGGTAAAAAATTTTGCTTTGTCTGTCAAAGCATGAGCCAAAAAAAAAGCCAAGAATGAAAAAAACCTCTAAATACCTTTTTGTAAAATGCTTCCTCACCCACATTGACTAGTGAAACAAATCAGACTGGCAAACAAAAAGATAACTTTGTTGCTAAGATTCCAGGCCACGTGAAGATTTTGTTTTTCTTATACAATTAGGCCAGTCCTAGTTAAAATGTAAAATTTATATATTTAACCCTAAAATCATTTGAAACTTTAAAAAAAGGAATAGAAGAGTTTTTTTTCTTTTAAATCAAACTACTATAGAAACGACTTTACCCCAATTTTTTGTCCATACTTTTCATTAGATTACTTAGCAAGGTAAATAAAATTTAGCCATGTGCACAGGTTCCTAATATAATTTGGATCCAGCTGTCCTTTTATAAACCAGTGAATTTATATTACTATGTTTTACTGTCTCATAGCTTAACATTTCAAAATGAAAGCTAGGGAATCTGCTGCTATGTCCTCATGTTGTCTGCATGTTTTTGTGTTGTGTATGCAATATTTTTCTACCAACACATATAAAAGAGCTCTAATTAATTAATTAATTGACTTAAAAGGAAAAATTAAGCACTTAAATCAAGTGTTTTATCAAAAATATAACAATTAACCAAAATGTTTTTAAGTTTTTATAACATAATCTTTGTAACAAATCTTTGGTAAATAAACTGATTTTAAAATTGTTGGTAAAATAAAAATAGAAATGTCTTCAGAATTGTCAGCATATATTTTTGCCTGGGTTTACTAATCAGACAGTTTTTATATTGTCTCTGTTATAGATTTTAATGTGTCAGGGTTTGACACTAAGGTCATAAAACTATAAACCCAGCCTAAAAACACAATGATCTTTGTTTATGTAATTCTTTGGTAATTAAAACTAATTTAATATTATTGACTTAATAAAAACAACTGTATTTTCTGAGTTATTGACAAGATACCTATATATTTAACTTTAGGGTTCTTACTTAGGTAATCAATGCCTGATAGTCACAGACTATAAAAATGGTTAAGAATGAAATAGCTTGAAATAAATGACTAGTCTTGTCTAATATATCACATTTTATAAGTAATCTAGGTATAGTTGTTAAAGATAAATAAATTAGGTAAATGTAAATGACAAAAATATTTATAAATAAACTCTTTGGAGTTTAAAAAAAATTTTTTAAAATCTTAAAGTTATGTTAAATTAAGTAATAGATACTCATTAAATGTCTGGGTCATTTCCAAATAAGATTAAATGCTAAAACATAAATTGGTGAACATAAATATGCTTGTTTTTGGTGTTTTAAATTTTATGAAAAGACTAAATATGAGTCTATTATACACATTAAAAATTATGAGAAAACATGTTTCTAAAATTATAAAATGAGTCTCATCTATAAAATACTGATATGTGACAGTTCAAAATTTCTTCCTTCTTAGGTTTTCACTAACAATTAAGATTACTAAGAGCTAAAAGTTCTAATTATTATATATAACTCTGTATATAAAGTATACCAAAAAATAAGATGTGTTTTTAATTAAAAAATTATAAGAAAGACACAAAAATGTATTCTTTATTTTTGAAATGATAGTTTTGTTTAAATTCAAAGGTTATTATTATAGGTTGTTTCAAAATATGGATTTGGAAAGAAAAGAAAAACAAAATAAAATAAATCAGTAAGTAGTGAAAAGAAATGTAAAGAAAATTACATGTATAAAGATATAATTTTCTTCAGGTTATCTAAATGAGCTTCCTGTAAAGAGAAACAGTCATATTCCAGGAGGTTTTCTTTCCCTTTTTGGTAACTGGCCTAAGAAACAAAGATTTATGTTTTATCAAGATAATTTCCAGTGTTGCCTTTATTATGTTTTTTGATTACTTAAAAAAACTGATCTTTGAAAGGACGAAGGATTTGTTTTTGTTTTTGTTTTTTTTAACATCCATGTAACTTCATGTATTGCTTTTAAAGTCTATAATTATCACTCTGATTAGATAAATGACAGTTATTACACAGTGACCTGTGATCCTGTTTCGATCAGGTATTTTAAACCTTTGAGCATCTTTGGTGGACTTTTCCAGTATCAAAATTCTAAATTAAGTCTTTTTTTTTGAGACAGAGCCTCACTCTATGGCCCCAAGTAGAGTGCAGTGGTGTCATCAGAGCTCACTGTAGCCTCAAACTCCTGGGCTCAAGCAATCCTCCTGCCTCAGCTTCTCAAGTAGCTGGGACTACAGGTACATGCCACCATGCCTGGCTAATTTTTCTATTTTTAGTGGAGACAGGGTCTTGCTCTTGTTCAGGCTGGTCTCAAACTACTGAGTGCAAGTGATCCTCCTCAGACTCCCGGAGCGCTAGGATTACAGGCATGAGCTACCACACCCAGCCTACGTTAAGTCTTTTTGACCTAAAATTAACTTTAAGGTTTTCCAATCAAGGCACTAGAGAGCCGCAAAGGACATATCTCTCATCTTGTAGAGATACTAAATGATTAGGCTTACTTGGTAAATTGTATCAAAAACATTGTCAAATGACAAGTGATACTGAATCTTCTTTCAGTTACATTTGTTGATATATTATTGATATAAATATTCTAAAATTACATAAAACTCTTAAAAATCTAATGCTATCTGTCATAATTTTGGTTATTATGTTGAATGCCATAAAATAACTCAATTTTCTTGTCACTTTCTGGTTATGGTGAACTTTCATCAGATTTTTAACTATGGTTATTCTAAGTGTTTGTCATCCACAGTTATTGTTTTAAATTCTTTTCTAAAGGTATCTGCAATCAAATTCATGGAAAAGACTCTAACAAGTACTCTTAAATATAAGTTTCAAGTAACTTTAAGATCAGTGGACTAAATTTAAAATTTCAGAACTCTAGTAAAAACTGATAAATTGACAAAACTAATCAAGATCAAACAAAACAAAAACGAATTATATATGATTAAGTAACTGATGAAAATAATGTCTTTATGACTTTTATTCTAAACATTGTTGGTTCTTTACTTAAATGTTTTGTTTTCTAGATTTAAAGAAATTTTTTCTTTTAAGCTATTTGCATTTTACAATTTGGTAAAGTATACTTTTGTAAACAAATGTAAAAACATTTACTTTTTCTCCTTACCTGATCCCTCCAAAATTCAAAAACTATTTGTGAGTATTTTTATTTTTTTGTGACAATATGTTTATTTACATAAGTAAGAGAGCAGATTCAGTAAAAATCTGCCCTCTTTATAACAGGGAAAAATTAGAAACATTGGTTATATTACCAAGGCCTTCACTAAAATATCATCTTGGAGAATGTATTATACATAGAATGCCTGGCTTCAGGGCTTTGTAGCCTTACAGTGAGTGACTAAAAACTATCACTTCCTGGCAGGCCCAGAAACATTAAGACTGTGAGTAAAATTTAAAGTCTGCCTTGGTTTGGCTTTCTAGCCTCAAGAGGTTTTTAAATCTGAAATTCCTAATGCAATGAAAAAAGTTATGCTTTTTTTAAAAAGCTGTAATATACCTGTTATTATACTGTAGTCCTGTGCTTTGTTTTTGAGATTTTATTATCTACCTGTAGACTGGACCAGATCCTGAATTCTTCTAGATTCCTCCAATCTAACTTTCTTCCATAAAATTACCAAAAATAACGGTTCTGTTTCTGAAGCCCTGTAAGCTCAAACTAGATGCATTTTAGGAGACAAGTCTCATGCCTAGTGTGTGGGTCACACAGAGAGTTCACCAAATCCCACCCAGTGCCAGAATCAGAGACATTCGAACTGCAAACCAGAACAAGAGGTTGACGACGTCACACTGTAGACAGCTTTTCCCAGGACGGTGGAGCAGGACTCCACATCATAATGAGACTCCGATCCCATTTCTCACTTGGCAGGATAACAGTAGCTTCTGCCCCTGACTTGACAGAACCTGACCCAACGGATCCTTGAGTCCACCTAGTGGGTGACTTCGGCAAGCTCCCTAAGACAACTGTTGTTCATTTTCTGCGTTAATTCAACCCCGTCATGGGCTACTAGATGATAAAATTACTCTGTATTATCTGTTGGTTAAATAGAAACATGTCTGTACTATTGCTAATAATTACATGCTGCACCTGGATAAATTCCTCTGGAAGAGTTAAGACCCAAGTACACAAAATAAAAAAACAGACCACATGGTTACAACAAGTCTCACCTAATTCCTATAGTCATTTAATTTATTAAATTGGTTTCCTTGAAGCCTAGGTTCATGGATCAAAACTACTATAAAAACTGAGATTATCATACTACTGTTAATTTTACTTTGCATTTTCCTTTTCAAACTTTGTACCTATTACTTGTTAAGTTTCTACAGAAGAACAACCACTAACAGAATAATGGTTATTCTAAGTGTTTGTGATCCACAGTTATTATTTTAAATTCTTTTCTAAAGGTATCTGCAATCAAATTCATGGAAAAGACTCTAACAGGTACTCTTAAATATAAGTTTCAAGTAACTTTAAGACCAGTGGACTAAATTTAAAAATTCAGAACTCTAGTAAAAACTGATAAATTAATAAACAACTAACCAAGATCAAACAAAACAAAAATAAATTATATATGATTAAGTAACTGATGAAAATAATGTCTTTATGACTTTTATTCTAAACATTGTTGAGATGATAGCAGCATTTTGAGATGATAGTAAAGGCCTGCAGAGCAGCCGCAAACCGAACGTGACAACGGACTCCAGGTGGACTTGGTCTGAGAGCCACCCCCCACCCCCGCCAGACCTCCCGCTGGAAGGGTGTGACACCGACTCCCACTTGCCAGTCACTCCCTCTGCTATGGGCTCAGGCCAATAGCCCAGGACACGGCCACCCTGGCGTGGAGGGAAAATCCAAACCTAACCACAAAATAACTGATCAAAATCAAGTCTTGATCAAAGGGAGGAAACATAAAAGTCATCAGAATCAAAATGGAGTTACTTGTGTTTAAAAACAAAACAATCAAAAAATAAACCCTGAAACACAAAGCTGGGGAAGGCCATGAAGGGAGGGTTCTCATGCACGAATACCGATAACAAAAGCTGGCACAAAAATACTCTGCAGAAACCACAACCTTGAACAAAGAAATACTTCTGCAAGGACATCTGCCCAGCAATTGCCTGTCCAACCTTGGACTGATGCCACCCTGTAGCCAAGGATCCTCATTTTTCCTTTAAAAACCTCTGCAGTCCTTTACCTGCCTGAGCACACACGTGGTTTACTCTGGCGTGTGCGTTCGCACCACGATGCCCTTTCCCAGACAGCATTTCCTCTCAGAGAGTGCCCGCTCTGTCAGTTACTTAGGTCGACACAGTCTACGTCCACGAGAACGATGGCTGACTCTGAGCTCCCACTGCAACAAGGACAGAAGGTGGGAGCTCAAAGTGAGTCATCCATGCAGAGGGGAAGTTCTTCTGAGAAGGAGAAATCGTTTATTTATCGTTGTGCCCATGTCTGTCTTCTCAAACTTCTGCCTGCAGTTTTCATCTAAGTGCAATTCTTCTTTATCATTGCAAGAGAAATAGTTAATGAATATCTTTTTAAATATCCTTTGAAAGCATAAAATGCCACAGAAATGTTCAACCACTGCAGGATTTTATGATGTGACTTTAATTAAATTCATGGCACCAGCATTAATTCCATTAATTCCTACACTTGTTTGTTTCCCTCTCTTGCCTTCTAGTGGCCTATTCTAAAAGCCGCTTTCCAGCTACTTCCTCCAGCTCTGCATTTCAAAGCAACTGCCTGCATCAAGGCCCAGCTTCTCTCTCTCTCTTCTTTTTTTTCGAAGCTTAGTTGTCTCAGTCTTTGATGGTAAATGATAAATAGGATTAAAACAGTGAAAATGAAATTCTGATACTTAGTGGAATAACTGCGGATCTCACTTGGCTGGTATATTGCAAATTCCCAGACAGAGGAATGAAAATTTCCCATTTGATGTCCAGTCCTGGACCTGAAGCCCAATACTCACCTTCCCAGAGAAGATGTTCACAGGGTTCCTCACCCACTCTCCCAGCCAGGGCCAAGACTGTCTGAAAAATTCCATCTAGTGGGAAGAGACAGCTATGGGGACCCATGGCACACCTTTCGGCAGGCTCGAGGCCTGTTGGCTGTGTCCCTGGCCAGCGTCATGCTGACCAGCCCAGCTGTCCCTGGGAGAGAGTGTCCCAGCCTGGACATCCAGGTACCACGCCCTTGAATCAGCTCTGCCTTCCTGGTCCTCTGAGAGGGGCACGGTTCATGTCAGTGCACTTGTCATCTTGTCCCTGCAGAGCTGCTCCTCCTCCTCCAAGGCTCCCTTCTCAGCATCTGGTACCACCTTTCTGCCTGGCTGACGGGCCAGGCTCCTGGGAGTTATCCTTGACGCCTCCTCCCCAGGACACCACCCTGTCACCACTAGCCTCGCTCGACACCTCCTCCCCACCCCCAGCCTCTCTCCGTCCGTGACGCCTTTGCTCCTATCCAGGCTCCCAGCAGCTCCCGACCGGAGCGGTCAAGCCCTGCCATCCTTTCTCCACACTGCAGCCCATGAGTCTTTTATAAGGTGGTCCTGGTGCCTGTCATTGCCCCACTTCAACCCTTCAATGATGTCCTGTTGCTTCTGGACACAGATAACCCTTCTGGGCACACTCTCCCCGTCAAGGTGTGTGATGGGTCCACAGGCTGGACACAGCCCACAGATGAGAGGGTTTGGTATTTTAAATTTGAACTAGTTTCCTATTTAGAAATCATGAAATATGACATTAAATATGGATTTATAACTTCTCTTGAAAATCAGAAAATCTGTCACCTCTAGGCCAGTGTCTGTCATGGGAATAGTAGGGGCTGTCCTCACAGGACAGGGCATGTCCCCCAGTGGCCACAGGGCCCCAGACCCCTCATCTTGCCCACCCCTCCCTATGCTCATTTATGACACAGGTGCGGCCCTCTGCCCACCCTGCCAGCAGCACCTCCCTCTCCCCGTCTCTCTCTCTACCCCCAACCCCTTGATTTTCCTGCCTCTGGACAAATGCCAGGACCTTCCCTTATGGTCCCTCTGCTGGAACCCTCCCCATTGCCTCCGTCTCCCCACAAGTTCTGTCCTGATAAATCCTATTCATCTTGAAGTCATGAGTTTACATGTCACTCTGCAGGAAAACCATCCCTGACCCCCACCCCAAGGTCAGTGCCCACTTGTGAGCTCTACAACAGCAGGGCCAGCCTGGTGGCCTCACCAGCAGCCGGCCCGACACCTGGTGCACAGTGGGAGCTTTCTAAATATTTGTCAAATGAGTGAATAAACTTGACACCTCTGGGATAGCATGTGTCCACGTCAGTAAGACGCAGTCTACGGAGGGACACGGTACAGAAGCAAGGAGCTGGAAACATAGCACCAAGGAGGCACGTGCACATGGTGCTCTGAGGCTACATCGGACAGTCACTGTTTGCCAGTGACATTTTCCCAGAAGTCACGCTTGAGTGGGGCTTGGGAATTTGAGGCTTGCAACCATGCCCACTACCCAGAAGGGCATTGGCTCAGATAGGTGGGGCGAGCAGCCCCGGGTCACACAGTCCTGGCCATCTGTGAGCATCGTGAAGATGCACGCTATACCCAAATGCTCAAAGCTGTAGCTCCAGCGTGTAACTCAGTGTCTAGCAGATGTGTTGAATGACTGACTGAATGAATGAATTAATGGAGAAGACAGAGTTCAGGAAAGACCTGGGGACCGAAGCAGCAGAACGAACCTGATACCGATTTACAGAAGAGGAGTTTGATGAGTGACGAGGAATTTGCAAATGATCCCCAAAGAGAAAAGCTTGGCCTGTGTTGAGGCAGATATTTATTGACTTTTTACTCCAAAGAACAACAGTACTGCTCATAGACTTTAAAATGCATTTTTATGTTTAAAGAGCTGAGGCCGTAATTGTTATATTGTTTTTATTGTCACCACATCATGTTTATTTTGAGAGTTTTAAAATACCTTTAAAAACAAAAAGCGAAAGAGTCTAACGTGGGACCTCATTTTGCTAGGGGCTTCTTTGCAGCATGCCGCACTAGTTTAGAAATTCTCAGGTGTGACAACTGCAAGCTGTTCCTGTTTTTGCAAACGAGGAAAACAAAATCACAGGCATAGTAACCCCGAAGAGCCGATAATAAAAGACCAGAAGCAGATGCTTCCAAGGTGACCTGGATTGGTTGAAATACAAAAAGTCACTCATAATGCCCCAGAAAAGTAGACTTGAAAGTGGTCAAAATGGTAAATTTTGTTATGTGTATTTTGCCACAGTAAAAAATTATCAAAACATTCAAAAAATGTTTAAAAATGTAATATGATTACTTAGCTCATAAGACCTTCCACTGAAGAGCAAGCGGTTGGCTCTAGCAGTAGTGAGGCTCCCGCAGTTGGGACAAAGAACAGGCCCCGTGGGCAGAATCCACCCCTGGCCCCCTGAGCGCCACACTCCCAGAGAGCCCAGTCTGCCCTGGGTTGTGCAAGACACCCAAACGTGGGCTTGAAAGCAGACAGGCCCAGGTCTGGTTTCAGCTGTAATGTTATTAGTTCTGTACTTCCCCTTTGTCAGCTCTTTTCACAAAGTAGCTGTTAGGATTTGAACAGCTTAACAAATAAGCGTTGGGCATAAGCACCCCACGATGTGCATATTGGCTGCGTCTGTCTTCACTGCCTGCCTCTTTCTGTGAGAGCTCGGCTTCACAGGCAGATGTTGTCTGTTGTGCACTGTTCAAGTGTCTGAAATGTCTTGGGCATGCTTCAGGCATTGGGCCATCACTGGTGGTTTGATCTTCACCCCCCTGCCAGCCCTTCCCGTGTGAGTGGGAGGGGAGAGCTTCTGCATCCTGGGCAGTGTCCTCGCCATTCTCCTTCCTTCGTCCTCATCAGATAATCTGGCAGCAAGCCCTGTGGACTCTGCTTCCTCCGTGGTCTTGAACCCACTCCCATCTCTTCATCCCCATGGCCACCGCCTCAGTCCCTGCTTCATCCTTCCCTTACCACGTGTACCCACGGCAACAGCCTCCTATCTGACCTCTCCCTTCCCACCGCCCCAGAGCCACCTCTGACATGGACCTGGACATGTCACTCTCCTGCACTAGTGCCGCCCGGGGTTCCCTTGTGCCCCAGGGTTAAGTCTTCGGCTGCTTAGGGAAGGTATTTCATCTCCTACCTCCCCGTGCATGCTTCCCTCAGCCCCTGAGCACTCTGAGCTCTTTTACAGGGCTGTGCCCATCTCAGGCCTTTTCTTTAGTCTCTGATATGTCCTCTCTCCCAATCCTCATCATTATCTGCCTAACTCCCACTCACCCTGCAGGGCTTAACTTTGAGGCCACCTCTTCTGGGAAGCCTACTTTGATTCTAGCCAACCTGGGTGAGGTGTTTCTCCTTGCCAAGTCTACACAGCAAGTAAATTATTGAACTGGGATTCAAATTCAGGACCTGCTTCTCCCAAAACAGCAAGCCCCCAACAGAAGACTGGGCAATTACTTATTTATTTAGGAAAAAAAGACTCAAGAGTAAGGTAGAGCTAAGCCAACATGTGGAAAGATGCCCGAAATATATTAAATGAAAACAGCAAGTTGTAGAACAATGCGTATGGCATAATTTCATTAAAAAACCACCACAACAGAGAATATATGTTTATATATGTTTTGTAAAGCACAGAACAAAGCCTAAATGAATACAAATTGAGCTGTTAACAATAGTTATCGGGTGGGTAGATTTGAACATTCTGTAAGGTTTGAAATTATTATGTATTCTTTATGTCCTAAAAAAATCAAACTCAAATCAAAGGAACTCAAAAACAGCTTTTCTCTAATAATAACTACAAGGCTTGAGCACTACAGAACTGCAATATACAAGAACAAGCTTTGGGAGGAAGGGCTTCCACACCCCCTCCCTGTAGTGGTAACATGAGAGGAGGACAGATGTGCCCGTCCAGGGAGCCACACTCACCTTCCCTAGCAGCTCGGGCAGGCCCAGCAGCTGTCCAGTGAACACGCCAACACAGATGAAGATGGCAGTCACCTGCCCCAGAGAGCCACGGATCTCCTTGGGAGAGATCTTGCTCAGGTACATGGGGAGTGCGCTGAGGGCAACACCTGTGCAGGAAGCACAGCAGCAGGGAGTGAGCTGTCTTCCCCCAGGGAGCAGCACTCTGGTCGCAGAGCCTCCCCTGGCTCTGCTTTGCCCTGGATGGTAAATAGCGCTGTAGCCGTGGCACCATTCCCGGCACTTTGCACAAATTGCAAAGGCTTTCACAGGCACTTTATCATTTAATCCCTAAAGTATGGCTGGGAGGGCATTTCAGAAGCAAGGACACAGCTGATAGCGGTGGTGGAGGTGGTGATGGTGTTGGAGATAGTAGCAATGATGGTGATGGTGGTGACAGTGGTGATAATGACAGTGACGGTGGTGGTGGTGGTGGTGGCAGTGGTGATAATGACGATGGAGGTGATGGTGGTGGTGGTGGTGATTATAATAATAACCAATGCATATAGTAGTTACCAAGTAGCAGGGATCCTTCTCATCTCTTTATATGTACCAATTTATTTACTTCTTACAGCAACCCTTTGAAGTAAATGTACTATCATTACCTCCATTCTAAAGATGAGGAAACCAAGGCACAAAGAGGTTGAGTAATTCATCTAAATTGCCAAGTGATGCCCAGAGATGCCCAAAGAGGTTACTTTGCCAAATCAAGCCCAAATAGGTCTCTGGTTCTAGAACTTGAGCTTCCCACCAGCTAACATTGCTCTTTACATAAATTATGGGACTTGGTTATGGCAGATACTGTTAGACTCATTTTATACAATAGGCCAGCCACATATGACTTCATTACCTTTGTGTTGAATTGACGTGTTCAGAGGCTTATGACAGATATTTTGGATAAAAAAGTAATAGTTATAAAGACGTTTTACAAAATGCTCACTGCACACATACAGGGCCTATTAGAAAAAATAATAAGAGGCCTTGTTAGTTTCAAAAAAAAAAAAAGCAACATCTTGTTCTCCCCTATACCTGGGCAGGTTTACTCTTAAGGCCCTTTGTAGGCCTGTAAATGGCTACAATGCACTTAGCCCAGGCAGAGTCATTGCTTGTTTAGAGCACAGACTGCATGGTCTGGAGTCACATGGCCTTCTGGGTGGAGTCTCTGCAACTTACAAGCTATGGGACCTTGAATGGTTGTTAGCTTCTCTCAGTCTGTTTCTCTGTCCACAATATGGGGTATGTATTGAGCCTAACTTCATGGCATCTCTGTGAGAGTTAAGATATACTCAGTATTATTAGAACTTATTACTATTGTCTAATTTTTCACTAGATTGTGAGGGCATCAAAAATGTCTTTCCTCCCTTGGTTTCCCAATGCCTCTAGCACATTTCCAGACATACTTCAGGCACCAATAAATGTGCTTCACCTTGAGCTGAATTCAGCCCAGTTGCCAGCATTCAAGGAGGCCCTTCCTAAAAAAAATTAATGTAGGGAATGCATGCCCCAATTTGCAAACCGAGAATCTCAGTCATTGTATCTTAGCCCAGGCTACTGCTTTGGTTCACCACTCAAAGCAAACATGCTTAAGAAGCAAAGAGATGGAAATTATCTGAAAAGTCACAGCATAGAGCAGATGATACTTGCATTTTTATCCAAAACACGTATCGGGACCATATGGCCTCATGGGAGAAGTGGACGGCCACCGATCCATTTAGCACGTTGTTGCTCAGTAGGCAACAGAGGGAAAATGTACTGCATTGGAGTGAAGTCCCAGGGCACGGTTTCCTCACTGGGTGAACTCGATCGAGTTCCTTAACCTCTCTTCGCCTCAGCTTGCTCATCTACAAAATGAGGCCATGCCTGTCACCTATTCCTGCTGGGGTGGAATGAAATTAGTGCATGTAAGTCACCTGGCTCACGTGTGCTCTCCCGAAGAACACTGAGAACACCGTTGGTGTCTGTAACCTGACGCTCCCCCTGCCCACTCGTCACCTCACAGACACAGTGAGGGAACAAGGACATGTAGGGCAGAGGCAGCATGGGCCATGGTGGGGGCACAGGGCTAACTTTCTGCCTCTTCTGTACAGCCAGGACAGTGACCAATGTCTCCACGTAGGTCCTGATCCTATGTCAAATGCTTAGCAGAGCACTGATCCTATGTCAAATGCTTAGCAGAGCGCCCAGCATACACTAAGCTGTCCGTAAATGCTGACCATTCTTACTTGTCCCCTGTGAGATGCCATGGAAAGGGAGATACCAGTGGCCAGACCAGTGACGAGGGAGAATGGGGGCTGCCTGGTGAGTGTGCTGATGGGTGGCCAGCTTGCCCCAGTGTGCCTGGTGCTTTCCGTGCTGGGGACCCCCTCAGTCTTGACAAACCAGGATGTTGGCCATTCCGGCCCCACTGGCTGCACTGAGCAGCCAATCCTGACCTCTGACCCCATCTCCAGCCACTCTCGTTCCCAGGTGCCCCGGTCTTGGGGTTCATGGAGTACTCCAGGCTCATTCTGATGGCAGCATGTTGGCCTTGCTCTTTTGTTCGTCTGGAACCCTCTGTCCTCAGATCTCCACAGGCTCCATAACCTTCCTGTCTCAGTTCAGTGTCACATCCTGTAGTGGGTTGATTGTGTGTCTCCAAGAGATGTGCGGAAGCCCTAACTCCTGTTACTTGTGAATGTGAAATCGGGTCTCTGCAGAGCTCACCGAGTGAAGATGAGGTCATGTTGAACTAGGGTGGGCCCTAAGTCCAATACCTGGCATCGTTATGAGAAGGCCACGTGAAGACACAGACACTCAGACACAGGGGAGGAAGCCACAGGAGGAGAGGCAGCCACCGGAATGTTGCAGCAACCAACCAGGAAGGCCAAGCGTTCCTGGCAGCTGCCAGAAGCTGGGAGAGAGGCCTGGCAGATTCTGCATCGGAGCCTTCAAAAGGAACTAATCCTGTTGACACGTTGATGTGTCAGCAGACGTGGCCTTGTCCAGTAGAGACCTCCCAATGCAGCATACATGGCCTGGCACCCCCGGAAGTGTGGACAGGGACGTGTCCAACATAACCTTCCACAAACACAAAATGCCTGTGCAATATCCTATTGTAGCTTTATAATAAGCCTGAATTTTGCCTCCAACACCACACTATTTGTTATCATGTTTGTTTTAAGGTTAAACAATGATGTGTTTATTTTTTTCTCCAAGCTTTAGGAAAAGGACAATCCAGAACATATCCTGTGCCCTGTGTGTCCACTGTGGTTCCAAATACTCCGCAAGAAACTGCATGATCAGCAAGTCTCGGAGTTTCCCACTTTCTGCAAATCTTCAGGTTGGTCATTTGGCTTTAAATCATTTATTAGGAGCAGGCAGCCGATTCAGATCATGAGTAGTGATCGCCCTTCCCTTCTCACCAATCGCCTCACCTGAATTCCCTCAAAGTCCTCTCTCTGCTTTGAGAGGGTTTGATGAGAATAAAGGACATGCAGTCTCCAGGTCTTGGTACGACTCCGTAGGCCAGAAGTTAGAAAGAGTGACGTTTTTTCTTCACTCCTTGTTTTTCCTTCTTGTTCTTCTTTTTGAAGAGCTCACAGGAAAAAAGTCTAAAAGATATTTATTTTCTATCTGTGGTTTTGTAAAAGTGACATCTGTCTTTGAATGCAGCTTATTTCTGGTTATGGAAGTTCGGAAGGCAACTAGTTATATGTACCAAGGGTCTTCCCCCCAGATTAGTTACACAGTCAAAGCAAGAAGAAAGAGGCTAAATGGATAAAATATAAAACTGCCCGAGAGAGAGAGAATGTCAATTGCCTCCACTAGGAAAGGACTTTCATGGTCATATGCTCCAATCTCGCCGGGCCTTTCTCCAAAGTAGGCAGGGTCTTTGAAACAAGACTCTCTGGGCCCAAATCCTGGATCTGCACTTTATTAACTAAGAATAAAAATAACAATACCAACAGAGGCCATAACACCACTGCCATTGCTGGGATGGGCTGGCGGAGGGCACTGAGTGTGTGGAACTGTACTAGGTACCTCTCACACACAGCAGGTTATTTAATTTTTACATAACCCGACAAAGGAGGCCTTACTATTGAACAACCTTGCCAGATGGGAAGGAGGCTAGACAGTGAGGGGGACTGCTCTTGCGGTGGCCTGGATTGTGCACCCTCCCTGCATCCACAACCTTAGGTAGTTAGTCCTCCCTGACACTGACCCTGTACCTGGCCATGGGACTTGCTTGGGCCAAGAGGACATTAGCAAACGTGCTTGCAAAGCGCTTGCACATTGGGACTTTCTCCTCTTGCTGCTCTTTGCAGCTCTGGGAACTCCACATGAAGAAACCTAGGCTACCCCAGCACAGGGTGAGAAGCCACTTGGAACAGAGATGAGTGGCTGGCCCTGCTGAGAGCCCCTGAGACCAACCCACCTACCAACAGCCAAACACAAGTGTGAGATGATCCTGCGCTGTCCAGCTGCTGACCAGCCTGCTGCCAACCACAGACAGAGCTGGCCCATAGCAGAACTGCCCAGCCAACCCACAGAAATAAAGATGCCATAAAGTGGCTATTACCTGAAGACATTAAGTTCGGGGAGTTTTTTTTTTTTTATGCAGCCAAACCTAGCGGATATAGATATGTTAATGGAATTAATCAAGGTAAGTGACAGCGCCCAGGCAGTCTGAATTACAGCCCTCACCCTTGGCCGCTTCCTGCTCCACCTTTCAGAGCCTCTGTGTCCTCAAATGTAAAACGAAAATGAAAAACACACTTTTAATGTCAAGAGGAAACAAGAAGAGATGAAAGACATGAACTCGATTGGTCAATTATAAAACATTATGTAAACACTAGTCATTATTCTTGCAGATAAACATTCTTTGTAAGTCTTTTTACTTGACTAGCAAGACTGAGGAGTCATTGCATCTTGGGTTTGGGTTATTATGAAGTCCTGGATTATTCCTCCCCACAGCAGGGCAGTGAAGGCGAGTGAAGCCTCTTCTCCCTGAACTCATTTCCAGCTCTCACTCTCCCTGGGACACACTTCTGTTGTTCAGCTCACTCAGCTTTTCTTTACCCTTAGAGATGGCATCCCACCATGTCACCCAGGCTGGAGTTCAGTGGCTATTCACAGGTGTGAACACAGCTCACTGCAGCCTTGAACTCCGGGCCTCCAGTGATCCTCCCGCCTCAGCCTCCAGAGCAGCTGGGACTACAGGTGTGTGCCACTGTAGCTTTTAAAACATCAGCAAGGAGGGAAATTAGCTTTTAACAAGGTCATACAGGTTGAGTCTTCCTTATCTGAAATGCCTTGGACCAGAGTGTTTTGGATTTTGTATTTTTTTGGATTTTGGAATATTTGCATATACATGAGATTATCTTGGGGATGGGACCCAAGTCTAAACTTGAAGTTCACTCCTGTTTCATATACACCTTATGCACATAACATGAAGGTAATTTTTACAATATTTTTAATAATTTTGTGAAATTATTAAATGAGGTCAGTGGAATTTTCCATTTGTGGCATCATGTTGGTACTCAAAAAGTTTCAGATTTGGAGCATTTTGAATTTTCAGATTAGGGCTATTTGTACCAGGTTCCAAGCAGTTTATAGATATATAAATACACACACACACACGCACACACGCACACACATGTATATATAGTTTCATTTCAGCCTTATTATACTCCTTCAAAGTAGGCATTACCATCTTCATTTCACAAATGGGGAAACTGAAGCTCAGAGCCATTAAGTAACTTAGCAATAGTCAGAAATTGGCAAGCAGCACAGCTGGGATCCAAACCCAGGAATTTCTAACCCTAAGGCTCGCAATCTTTCCAACAATGCCTGCAAGTAGCACTTCACAGATTTGCCTATGGAGAAAAAACGCAGAGTGTGTGTGTCTGGAAATGCACTGGAGTCTCTGTTCTCGTGCACAGAGTGCACAGTCTTCTCTGGACTTCTGGGGACCCACATTCCCTGTTTCTCACTCCCAGCCTTTCCTCAGTCTCTGTGTCCCAGAGCTCCAGCCACCACTCTCCTGCCCTCTTCTCTCTCCACCCTTCCTTCAGTACTTCTGTGCCTTCCAGTTGTCTTAAGTGATGACAATTCCACCTGCATCTCTACCCAGGCCCCCCTCTCAACTCCAGACTTGTGCATGGCCCTGCCTCCCAGACGTTTCCACCCAGATGTCCAGTAGGCGTCTCAAGCCAAGTTATGTCCACGACAGGACTTCCGACCCCTCTCCTCTACTGATCACCCCACCATTTCATCCCAAAGCCCTCTTTCCAGAGACTTCTCTTCTGAATAAAAACCCTCTGTCTTCCTAGTGGCTTAGGCCAAAAATCTGGGAATAATATTTAAATCTTTTATTTTCTTCACAACCCACACCCAATCCGTCGCTGAGTCCTATCTACACTACTTCCAAAACATGCTCCAAATCAAACCACATCTCGCACTTGCCTGCCCTGCTCCAGCCTGGCCGTGGCCTAGGCTGCCACCAGCTCACACCCACCCACTCCACCCCCCTACTCCTGACTAAGGAGTTCCTGCATCCCTCAGGTGTGCCAAGCTGGGCCTGATCACGGCCCTTGTCCTTGCTGTTTCCTCTGCTTGCTGCATGACTGTCTCATCTCTCTAGGGGCTCAGCTCATGTGTCACCCCACAACACTCTGTCTGAAATGTCTGTTCCCAGCTGCAGAGCTCATTCCCCTGAGTCCTCTCCCCGGTTCTATTTTCTTCACAACCCCAACACCACATGAAATTGTCTTACATTCAGATTTATTTTCACGTTCGTTGTCCATCTTTCCCCACTAGAACATAAGCTCCATGCAGACAGAGATTTTGTCTTGTCACTGTAGCTCCAGCAACTAAACCACTTTCTGGCACCTGCAGGTGTCCCAGACATATTTGGTGCATAAACAAAGGAATACATTCTAGGAGACAACCACGTCGACCTGGGCTTCCTCCACGTGGCCCAGCTCTGGTCTGTTCTGAGTCTCAGTTCAACTTCCAGGTCTGTGTGCAGGACAAATGTTCTCCTGAATCCATCTCCAATAGTGTCAATGTGCAGGCAGCCCACACACAGACAAATTGAAGGACTTTGGGCAGGTTTCTTACACCCTCTGAGCCTTGGTTTTCTTCCCTGTGAAATGGATATAACAATGTCTACCTTCAAAGGCTCCTGTGAGAATTAGAATTCCATGATTGATGTAAAGTGCAACAGATATCCCCTGGAATGTATTTGGAACCTCAAGAAATTAAAAAAATGAAATAAAATAAAACCAGTGGTGATAGCTAACATCCGTTGAGTGCTTACTATGGGCCAGATACTGTCTTAAGTACTTTATACTCATTGTATAAAGTTACTATACGAGTTAGGTAACCTTGTTATCCCATTTCACACATAAGGAAACAGATATGGAAGTTAAGTGCCTTGGTCCAGGTCAAGTGAAAACCACGCAGCATGTCAGCGGGTGATAGATGCTGCAGAGAAACCAAAGCAGACGCAGCAGTGTAACTGTACACAGGCTGGATAGGCAGGGCCTCCCTGAGAAGTGACGTCTGAGCACAGACATGGGGAAGGACAGTAAGTGAGCCACATGGATATCTGGGAGCACCTCTCCAGGCAGAGAGCTGTAAGGAGCCAGGCTTGGCCAATTTCTGAAACACCAGTAAGCCTAGTCTGGCGGGAGGCAGTGAGGACCAGAGAGCAGGGCGTGGAAGGTGAAGGTGGATGGAGAGGCAAATGGGCTCATGGAGGGTCTCCCATGCCACCCTGAGACCAGGGTTTCCACCCGAGGGAGATGGCAGCCACTGGGGGAGTCTAAGGAGGGGATAAGATAACAGGGGCTAACTTATGTTTGAACAGGACCACTCAGTCTTCTATGTTGCTCCTGAACTGCGGGGGCAAGCGTGGAAGTGGGGAGACCAACTGGGGAGCTATTGCCACAGCTTAGGCAGGCACTGGTAGTAATTTGGGCCAGGCTGGTAGCAGTGGGGGCAGTGAGAAGTGGTCAGATTCTGGCTTATGTTGAAGACAGAGTTGGTGGGCTTTACCGAGGGACGGGACAGAGGTGAAGAGAAAGAGAGGAAGCTGAGGATGCTTCCAAAGGCTTGGGCTTGAACTCCTGCCTTGGACACAGGGGTGCATTTTGTGCTATACAGGGAACATTAAAATTGAATGAAAGTCTGACTCGAAACATTTGCAAATACGACTGTACACGCTCCAAGCAAGTTCATCATAGTAATATGTTCCTTCCCAAAATAGCCGTCAGCCTGACAGCATCCCAGTGAGGTTGAAAACGTTATTTGCAAATACTTCACAAAGCTGACTCCCTGGGGTTCAGAGCTGGGGACTTTAATCATTGTTTCCATTTCTTCCCAAGAATGAACACAGCAACAGAAACAAGGGAGCTCAGTCCTGGGAGCAGACCCCAGCATCCCCTGGGACTCCACGCGTGATGCCTGATTCACTGTTCTGAGTTTCTCCAACAGTATGGAATCTTCCCATGAAACCCAGAAGGTCATCAGCTCTCGGGCAAAAGCAAGGAAGAGTGATATGGTGATGAGGAGACTGTAGAACAGGTCCCTTAAGAAATGCTCAAGGAAGGCTGGGGACATGTAGCATGGACAAGAGAAGGTCAGAGAAAGCATGAGAGCCCCCTTGCACACTGTCATGCACTAATGTGATGCACAGGACCAGGGTCCATTGAAGACATATCATTATTCCCATTTGAGTTTGGAAAGTAATTTCCATTAAGCCCTAGTGGCATGGGGGATGCTCCGGAGAGGCTAGCTCCCCCATATACATTTTCAATAATTCTTGAGCCTTACTGGGCCTATAAGCCAAGACATACCTTGTCTCCACATCTGTCACCCTCCCCTTGTCCACTTGTTCCTGTTTACCCAGCTGGAATTCCATGCCCATTTTTTCAGCATTCACACACCCTTGACTTCTTGATCCACGCCTTTTGTTACACGTGCCTGGCAAAATTCCAGCTGGTTAAATCTCTGCCTGCTGGGCACATGCATCTGCAAATCTCAGCTTGGTTGGAGAAAAACATAACTGTGGTGGCTGGTCTCACCTGAAGTTCATGACCACCAGCCTCAAGTGGCCAGAGGCACCCCAGCAATGATTCTGTAGCTTCCCGGTCCATTCGGTGCCCTTCTCCCCAGGGGACTATTTCGTACATCTTCTCGCTCTTCGGACCCCCTGTCTGCATTCTCAGCTGATCACTTTGCTTTCTGCTCTGCTGAGAATGCAGAGCAGCCCCGAGAGATGCTTCCCACATCCCTGCACATGTGTGGCCACACCTGCCTCTCCCTGTGTGCCTGTGGACGCTGTCCCACCCTGCCTGGGGCAGTCCCACCTCCTCTCACCTACTCAGGGATGTTGCACCAGCAAATTTCACCTCTTGCTCCTGACTGTTGACCTGTCCCTCCCTACTGGAACACCTCATCCACATGCTTTTGTGGCTCCCTTCTTAAAAGAAAACACAAAATATGCTACCAATTATCCATCCTCTTCCATCTACCACACCGTTATCACTGCTCCCCTGAGAGTAAAACTCAAAGAGTTGTCTACACTCATTGTCTCCAGTTCTGCTTCTTCCCTTCTCTCCTAAACCCGCTCCAGGGATCATTTTTTCCAGTGAGCCTTTGAAACAGCCCTTGTCAAGGTAACCAGTGACCTCCACGTTGCTAAATCCCCTAACCAAAGCTCCATCCTCATCTTCATTTCTCAGTAGCCCCAGACACCGATGATCACCACCTGCTTTTTTCACTCGCTTTCCAGGTATCGCTCAGTCATGGGTCTTTTCTTACTTTCCAGGATAATCCTTAACGTGTCACTACCCTCTGAACATCGGGGGACTCCAGGGCTCAGACCTTGGGTGTATTCTTTTTGCCTCTATACCTTTCTAGGTGACCTCTTCTTGTCTCCCGGGTTTAAGTCCCACCTGTGCATCGACAACATCCAGATTTGTACCCCTCCTCTGAGTTCTCCCCTGATCACCAGCTTTGTGTGTCTAACTTCCCACTTGACACCCCCACCTAGGAGATCTAATAGACAATTCAAAAGTAATTTGCTTAAAACTGAGGCCTTGATGTGCCCTCCTCTTCCCTTTGAAACACCCTGCCCCTCCCACAGGCATCCCGGTCTTAAAAACAAACAGGTGAAACCCCAAAAAACAAAAACAAAAAACAACACAATCCTCATAGTTGCTCAGGCCAAAAATGTCAGCATTATTCTTGATTTCTCTCTCACACATCCACATATAATCCATCAGCAAGGCCTGTTGTGTCTACCTTCAAAATATTAGTATGCCCAGAATTCAAACACTTCTCACTACCTCTCGCTAAGTCTTACTACAATCCTAGAGAAAAGCACATCTCTCCCACCTGGGCTATTACAAGATGCTCCTCACCAGCCTCCAAGAGCCACTCGATACCAGCATGCCTTTCAAAATGTAAGTCAGATCAGTTCTTAACTTAAAACATTCCAGTAACTTCCCATTTTCCTCAGAGGAAAAGCCAGGCTCTTACTCCAGTAACCTGTCTTATTTCCTACAATTATCTTCATACTGATCTCCTGTCTCATCTTGAAAGAGGCCAAGCTTGCTCCTGCCCCTGGGCCTTTGCACTTGCCATTTCTTCTGCCTGGAGACCTGCTACCCAGGGACAGGCATGGCTCACTCCTTCACTTCCTCCAGCATACCCCTCACAGCTCACTGTCTTACAGAATCCTCTGAACTAGCACCAGTGGTGAGCTCATCTCGAGCCGCAGGGTCCTCCTGCCTCCTTGGCTTGCTCTACTCTTCTAGCAGCACTTGTCACAGGCCAAATGACATGCTACACATACTTGCTTCTTATCGGTGTACCCCCACTTGTCTGAGTGCTCCAGGAGGGCAGGGACTTTGACAGCCTTGCTCACCCCTGAAAACATGGCACATAGAAAGTGCAGAATAGATATTTCTTGAGTAAATAAATATATGAGGGAATGAAAAGTATGCAAATATACGTGGATGCAGGACGGCCACTTTGGGGGGTTGTGGTAGAAAAAACTCAAGCATCAAACACTCTTCCATCCATCCTTCCATTTATGCATCAAACATTTATTACTCACCTGCTATGTGCAGGCTGCTATGCTAGATGCTGTGGCCCAAGTGTGCATGTGGTTCTTACACTGAGGAGCTCCCTTATCAGGGAAGAGAACGAAAGGAAATAACTTGATTACAACCCAACATGCTGAGTGATGTAACAGAGGGAAACAGAAAGTCCTGTGTGAGCTGAGAAGGCTGGTGTTTGGTTCTGACAGGCGTGTGGCAGGCAGCGGGAGATGGGTAGAGGTTGGTTACGATTTCTAATCCTGTTTTCCCTGCTCGTGCCTCCGTAATACCCAATGCACTGTGTCCACAACAAAACAAATCAATGATGCAGGAACAACTTGGACCAAAGAAGCTTCCTGTTTCAGGTGTGCCAATTCTCTCTGTTGAAAACGCTGGGACCCTGCCTTCTTGGCATCCTGTGGCTCTATCCGTCACATCCAGGCTTCTCCTTCTGGCCTATCATAAACCCAGGATGGTTTCCTCTTCCAGAGTTCTCGCCGTTGTCACTGTCCTAATAAGACTTCCAAGGTGGGCAGAATCGGGCAGAGTACCAGGTTTCCTGGCTGTTATCTCTCTACCCGCTCAGATCTCCCCAGCCTGAGAGTGTTGGCCGCTAAAGGCTCGTGGTTGGCTCTTCTCCATAAGATGGACGTTGGCCTATCAGCGGGTCCCCTCTCCCAGGGCAGCTAATGACAGACTGGTGGTGGGGGTGGGTGCAGCACCCTGGCTTCAAGGGGCTTCACTCTCCAGTGTGCTCCAGAGCCCCTGAGGATCAGGCGAGGTGAAACTTGACTGTTTGGCTTCTTCCCCTGCCTTCTTCTGTTTCCTCACCTCAGAGGGCACCCCTGAAGATCCTCCCTCAACACAACGTGTCCACCCCGACCCCATCTCAGGCTCTGCTCTGGGCAGTTGACCCCTGAGACGATGCCAGCAGCACGGGGTATGTACTCTATTGTGGGCTGACTTGTGCCCCCTAAAATTCACATGTTAAAGGCCCAACTCCCAATGTGACTGCACTTGTATATAGGCCCTTCCAGGAGGTAATTAAGGTAAAATGAGATCATAAGGATGGGGTCCTAATCCAATACGACTGGTGAACTTTTAAGAAAAGAAGGAGACACCAGGGATGTGCACACACAAAGGAAAGATCACGTGAGCACACAGTGAGGAAGCAGCCGTCTGCAAGCCAAGGAGAGAGGCCTCGGGAGAAACCAACCCTGCCAGCAGGCCGACCTTGGAATTCCAACCTCCAGAAAATCACTGTCTGTTGTTTAAGCCAATCGATCTGTGGTTTTCTGATATGGCAGCCTGAGCACACTAATGCATTCTTGCTACTTGCCTTGCAGACTCTTCCAGCAAACATCTAGAGAGCTAAAGTTATTTTCTACTACTATAAAGTAAAGATACATTTTTAAAGGTTGAAGTAGAAAAAAATGAAGAGAAAAATAGTCCTTCTAAGAACCTGCTATTTCCTGGAGTGACGTACGGGATGCCTGTTGGTGGTGCTTGTCCAACATCCATCCTTCTCCTCGGAGGAGTTCTCGAATTTCCATCAGGAAACCTTCCTGCCCACACTCAGTGTGGAGGCTGGGGGTGCTCACATCTCCAACCTACTCTGGCTTCAGGAATGGGCACGCAAAGTAGACCTGGCCAGTCAACACTGCAGTCATTGGTAGCTCTCAAAGCATGTAGGACATTCTTCCTTTAATGCACTTAATCCAGAGCATTAGAATGGTATTTGCTAGGATTTCTCAACCTCAGCGCTGTTACTATTTGGGGCTGGAAAACTCTTTGTTGTGGGGCTATCCTGTGCATTGTGAGATGTCCAGCAGCAACCCTGCCTCTCCTAAATGCCGTAAGCACCCCTCAGCTGTGACAAGCAGAAATGTCTCCTGACTCTCCAAAATGTTCCCTGCTAGGGCAACAATGCTCTACCAGTTGAGAAGCCCCAAAGGCATGAAACCTCACTGGGGCAAGGAGATTCATCCTGGGACTTTTACTACAACTACTAGGAGGAGAATTTTCACCCAGCTGGGGCCCTCTTGCTCCTCCATGGAAGATACTGCCTGGCAATGAAGGCAGAGCTGAGAAATGGAAGAGACAGATTTGGATTTTTTTTTTTTATGATAGCATCTGAGCTATTGGATTCAGCCAAATTATATTTTAGTTATGTGAGCCAATTAATTCCTTTTTAGGCTTAAGCCAGTTTGATTTGGCTTCCTGTGCAGGCATTCAAAAGCCTCCAGAGCGACAGAAGACATTCTGCAGATTAGATCTCATTCAACCCCCATAGCTGCTGTCTCAGGTGTCTTTGCTTATCTGCACTTTACAGATTTGAAAATTAAGGAGCATGTCAGCCGCCTCTTCCTGTATCTCTACTATCCATTCGCAGCACTTCCCAGAACCCAGATGACTTGCATAAGGAGTTGCTCAAGGGCTGCCTCCCCTGCTCAGGCGTCACCGAGGCAGCAGGTGTCGCATCTCTTGTTCACAGAAGCCCCAGTGCCAAAAACAGCACCTCACTCCTGGTAGATGCTCAAAAATGTTTGCTGCACAAATCAATGTGTTTGCATGGCTATCTGAGAATCTGACCCAAGATCTAATTTCTAAGCCCCTGTGAGTTTCCCTATGTTTTCTTACATATTTTCTCTACTTTGCTCCAATGGGAAGAACTAGATCCAATAATGTATGTTAGAGGATCCTTTCTGTGCAATTTAAGGAACATATTCACAACTGGCTCTGTCAAGTGTTGAAATGACCCATTTCAGGGAGAGCTAATGATGATGGCGACAACGGTGATGATGGTGCTAGTGAACAGAAGTTGGGCACTGACTCTGTCAGTTGCTGGGATGAACATTTCATAACCACCACCTCCTTTAATCTGCACAGCAATCCTCTGACATTGCATTACTTTATCTTCATGTCACCATGAACTAAATGAAGTTCAGAGAGTTTAAGTAGCTCATACACAGCTCCATGAGCTGGGAGCATCAGCACCCAGACTCGAAGCTGGCCCTGTAGCTAGCACCTGTGCACCAACACAGTCACTGTCCTGTCTCATGAGGGAAGGAGGGTTCTACCACTGTGGCCATGCAAGCAGTGGGTAGGTGATACCAAATAGGGAGCTGGGATTCAACCAGAATTCTTTATGGCCTGGGATTCTCCCAGCCAGGGATTCCAGGAGGTGAGGACCCTGCCTCCCTGAGGCCAGGTGATGTAGTATGGCTCATCTTCAGGAATATTCCTGCCCCTGTGTTTCCTGTCCTCATTTTTCTTACAAATCACAGATGAGTTAGACACCCACCTAGCTAGGGACAGCCCCACTGCTGGACCTGTGTGTCCTGACCTCAGAGGACCACACTTTCACCTGAACATTCTCCCAACCACACCTTTAAGTGCCTCCCACTGGCCCACCCAGGCTGCCACCGCAGCTCCCTCAGCCTCTTACACTGCGCCAGCTTCCTCTTCCTCCCTGACAGTCCCCATGGAGAGGAATAATGAGGCATCAGAAGGAGCTTCCAGTAGCATCACCTAATAGAAAGAATGGTGGCCTGTGGTCAGACAGGCCCACATCCGAATTTCAGTTCAACCTCATTCTTTGTAACCTTGCACAAAGACGCTCGGCCCCTCGGGGTCTCAGCCTCATTGCTTGCAAAGTAGGGACAGTAATATAACAGAGTTTTCCTACAAGGAGTAAATGACATATCTTACGTCAAGCACTGGTCTATAGCTGGTAGTGAATAAATGGAAGCTTTCTTTTTCAGTTTTGGCTCCTTTTCCTCCCAACAGAGCTACTGTTCAAGCTGAAACTTCAGCCCAATTCAACTTCTACGCCCATAGTGATGAAGAAAGGAACTGGCAGCTGCTTGGGGAGTGACAGCCACCATCCTTGGATCTGCTCACTGTCTGCATCCTCACGTCTCCGGCACTTAGAGATTTAAAATATTTTCAAAGACATTTTCTCTTTTGCTTTCCTTTTGCTTTCCTTTTGCTTTTTTTGCCGCCCTGCTGGTGAGGATAGTAAAGGTACTTTCCCTGGCCTCGTTTCACATGTGACAAACATGCTGGCTGAGAGGGGAGGTGGCAAAGTCCCACGTCACACGCCTGGCACATGGGGGAGTCAGGACGTGCTGAGCCCCTGCACCCCAGCCCTGACTCCAGTGCCCCTTTCCCCGTCCCATCTGCTTGGGTTAAGAGCCTCCCTAAGGAGCAGCCTTGGGGCGTAAGTGCCATAGCCAGGAATGAGACAAGTGGACATCACAGGCCACAGCCCCTGGGGCAGAGGGTGTGTGACTTCATTTAACTGGGATAGGCAAGAGGACCGTGGACAGGGTGTGGCTTGGGCCAGAGGTTTAGTGACCACATCTCAGGGACCCTGGCCAGTGGTGCCAATCTGAGTGCCAGCCAGTCACTTACCAGCTGTCAAACAGTTGTGGACTTTACAGCACCATTTCCAGCAGGACCCTAATTAAGATCTGCTTGGCACAGTGGAAAGATCAGGGCTCTGAGGCCGCCACACGCTGGGCCCAGCCTGAGCTCAGCCACCACATGAGCCAGCTAAACTTGTGCAGATGCCCTAATCCCTCTAATCCCTCTGACCTCCCATCTCCCATCTACAAACCCCACAGAGGAGAGAAAATTAAACAAGACAGTGTGAGTGCCTGGAACAGTGGAGAACTTCAGAACATGGCATCTCTCATTGCATCATGCAAGAGTTGTACTTCCCGGGTACTGAGTTCCCATTAGTTACCACCTGAAAGTGGCCTCGGGGACAAGGAAGATGTCAGCACCCCCCACCCTAGCTCACTGGGGTACCACAGACCGTTATGAGCACCACACAAATGTTTACAGGATGGTGTCCTGTCCCAGCCTGCTCTGAAACATCATCAGTTCTAACTTTCTCCTTGTTGGGTTGCAAGGCAGAGTGTAAAGGAATGAGTAGGACCCTTCTTTCTTAGCAGAGTTTCTGTAGCCCCATGGTCAGAGGAGATGTTCTGGGGTCTGATGCATCTCCTGTCCATTCTGGTCCATACAATATGGAGCTTTGTGGAGCATCTACTATGTATTGATGTCAAGGTGATGACGAGGATGGTGTTAAATAAGGTGGTAAAATTACAACAGCTTCTATTTATTGAGCCACTGCTAATGGCCATGTTCCCTCCATTTCTTTTCTAACCTTTGTAACAGTCCCTGCAAGTAGGAACTCTCACCCCTATTTTACATATGAAGAAAACTGAGGTTCAAATAAATTAAATGACTTGGCCAAGGGCACACAGCCAGTAAGTGGAAGACACATGATTCAAGTTCAGACATGGATGCTCCAGAGACTACTATTTCCACACACACCTCAGCAGCTTCTAGGCAGCTGTTGTTATGAGCAAGGATACAGAGAAAATACTGTTGGGGGAGTGTGTTGATACATCACTTTACTCTGAGAGAGGGCTTCCGGTCACAAGTCAGTGAGGAATGAGGCTCACAGGTAGAACAGGGCTGAGTGCAGAGGGCCAGTGGGGAATTTTGACATAGAATTTTTGATACTCACCACAGCCTTATTTGTAATGTAAAAGATTTGAAATAGCCTAAATGTCTACAATCTGGGAGTAGATAAACAAATGCTCAAACAGCTGTACAAAGGAAGACTGTCTAAACAGCTGATTTTCTTTAAAAGCAGGTCTGTATGTGCTTAGGTGGAACAATCTCTATGGCTCAGTGCTGCTCCAGAGCCCAAATCCACCCCTGCTCATTCTGTGCCCCAGGAGCTGGTCTTACTGGATGGCACCATGAGGCTTCCTTGTTTCCTGGCTATCGCGTGGGTTTGACCAGTGGGAGCCCCCTGTAGCCGATTGGATGCTGGGATGAGAGAGGGGTCAGGGTATTTCTTTCCTGCTCCTCTCCTTGGGTGCCAGGATTCTGCCACAGCCCAGTCCCTCCGCATGCCAGATGCTCTCCAACCTGCTGTGGCTTCAGTTCTCCCAGGTCTCTGCTAACCTGCTTCCTCTCCGTACCCCTCGGGCATCAGAATCTCTCCAGCTGAACCATCCAGTGGAATTCTGCTGCCTGCCAGGACCCTGACTATGACACAGATATACTAGGAACATTATGGGGGGACCTCTGGATAGAGATAACCCCTACTGACCTCCCGAGAACCTTTCTGATCATCTTCATCATTAACTTCCCCACAAGTCCACCGATGGCAAATATGGACACAGTCACAGACCACAGCAGAGTCAGGGTGTCCGGGTCTATCGGATGTCCATGCCTTCTTTTCCATGACTCATTGTAAAAGGCCTTGATGTACTGAAAATAAACAACAAACCATGTTATTTTCTTCTAGTGAACCTGCTGCTTGGAGCAAGCCAGCATATAAAACATGGCGGCTTTTACACAGCACATTCATACCCAGCACTTGGCTAACTTCTGTTCGAGCTTTATCCCATTGGCCTCTTCTAAGAAATTTTGGAAATGGTCCCTATTTTTGCCTCATTTTGCAAATAGGGAAACTGGGGTTCAGGGAGACAAAACAACTTGCTCAGTAACTGCCAAAGCCAGGAGTTGAACTCAGATCTGACCTTAAGCTTATGACAACCATTGTACCTGGGCTTCTCCAACATTAATGCACCACCTTGGAAGTATGTTAAAGGTGCATACACAACAGAAGAGGTACCTTGGGGTAGGCAAAGATACAGGACACAAAAACACTAACCAAAAAGAAATCATTCAGATTTCATCAAAATTAAAGTCTTCTGCTCTTCAAAAGACACCATAAAAACATGAAAAGACAAATTATAGACTGAGATGACATATTTGCAACACATACGACTATAATCTACAATATATAAAGAACTCTAAACTCTAATTCAGAAATAAGAAGGCAAACAATACAATCAAAAATGAGCAAAAGACTAAAGAAAATACAGATGACTGGTAAGACAATGACGGAATGCTCAACATCATTAGTCAATAGGGAAATGCAAATGAACGCCGCAGTAAGATGCTGCTCCACAGCTGTCAGATCCCCATGGCTGTCAATTCTGATTCTTTGGTTTGGACAGGGACTAGGTGGCTCTGATGTACACCAAAGACTGAGGTCCTCGCACTAAGCTCCCAAGAGTGTTCAATCCCAAGATAAGCACAGCTGCCATTTCTACCCAATATATGTCCACAAACTTAGCGCCAGTAGATAGCATTGCAGAGACAGCTTAGGACCAGGTCACGCAGACCTGGGCTTGAATCCCAGTACAGTGATTCGCTAATGACTTAAATCAGCTGGATCTTGACTTCCTTGCCTGCAAAATGTGAGTGGTGTCACCGACCTCTCGGGGCTGCCGTGAGGGTCAAACGAGAGTGTGGAGCAGTGTCCAGTACTTGAGTAGAGCTCACACATGGTCCCCACGTAGGCTACAGATGGAAAGTTCTGGCAAGACTAAGTGACGAGCCGTGTGTGCTCTCTGCTGGGGGCCATTTAATCTTGTACAGACATCTTGGAAACAGTTTGGCATCATCTAGTCAATTTGAAAATGCCCATAAGCTGCAACCCAGCAAATTTTCTTTTAAAGCTGGGCAAGGTGGTGGCGCCTGTGGTCCCAGCTACTCGGGAGGCTGAGGC
>RJWJ010019757.1:0-29886 GCA_004363605.1 Indri indri | reverse complement strand
ACAACGACAGCAGACTTGCTGTTGGAAACAATGCAAGCAGGAAGTCAGTGGAACAATGTCTTTGAAGTCCTGAAAAAAAAAAAAACCACAAAACAAAACTGTCAACCAAGAAGTGAAGATTAACAAAACTGACACATCTTTAGCTAGACTATGAAAAGAAAGGAAAAGAATAAAGTTACCAAAATCAGAAATGAGAGTGGGGACATTACTGCCGACCTTACCGAAACAGAAAGGATTATGAGAGGACACTAGGAGCAATTGCACGCCTGTTAGACATTAGACACCCAGATGAAATGGACAGATTCCTAAGACCACATCAATTACTTCAAGAAGACACAGAGAATCTCTCCAGACCTAACAACAAGAGACTAAATCAGTAATCTAATATTTCCCAACCCTCCAAAAACTATTACAAATATATCCAGGACCATATGGCTTCATTGGTGAATTCTACCAAACATTTAAAGAAGAAAGGCTGTGCACGGTGTCTTGAGCCTGTAATACTAGCACATTGGGAGGCCCAGGCAGGAGGACTACTTGAGACCAGGAGTTCGAGACTAGGCTGAGCAACATAGTAAGACCCTGTCTCTACAAAAAATTTTAAAATTAGCCAAGCATGGTGGTGCACACCTGTACTTCCAGCTCCTCAGAAGGCTGAGGCAAGAAGATAATGTGACCCCAGGAGTTTGAGGCTGCAGTGAGCTATGATGGTGCCGCTGCATTCCAGCATGGGCAACAGAGTGAGACTCTGTCTGAAAACAAACAAACAACAACAACAACAACAACAAAAAACTAGTAGTCCTGATGAATATAGAAGTAAACATCCTCAACAAGATACTAGCAAACTGAATCTAGCAGGATCTTGAAAGAATTGTACACCAAGACTAAGTGGGATTTATACCAGGAATGCAAGGATGGTTGAACATAGAAAAATCCATTAATGTAATATACCACATCAACAGAGTGAAGGAAAAACCCGCATGATCATGGCAAATGACATGGAAAAGGTATAAGATAAATCCAATGCTCCCTCATGATAAAACACTCATAAGACAGGGATGCAAAGGAACTCCTGCAACAGGATAAAGGGTACATAAGAAAAACTCACAGCTAAGATCACACTGAATGATGAAAAATGAAAGCCTTCCCCTGAAATCAGGATCAAGATATAAATGTTCACCTTTACCCCTGCTATTCAACATTGTACGGGAATTTCTAGCCAGGGCAATTAGGTAAGAACAAGAAACAAAAGGCATCCAAACTGGAAAGGAAGAGGTAAAACTATCCCTATACACAGATGACATGTTATATATAGAAAGTCCCAAAGAATGAAAAAAATTCTATTAGAGCTAATAAAACAAAGTCAGAAAAGCTGTTGGAGACAAGGTAAACATAAAAAAATAAGTGGCATTTCTATATACTAGCAATGAACAACCCAACAAAGAAATCAAGAAAACAATTTCATTCACAATAGCCATCAAAGAGAATAAAATACTTACGAACAAGATTAACCAAGGAGGTGAAAGACTTGTATTCTGAAAACAATAAAACATTACTCAAAGAAATTAAAGAAAACTTAAATGAATGGAAAGACTTTCTGTGTTCACGGGTTGGAAGACTTAATATTGTTAAGATGGCAATACTCCCCCAAAGTGATCTAAGATTTAATGCAATGACTGTTAAAATCTGAGGTGTCTTTTTTGCAGAAATGGAAAAGTTGACCCTAAAATTCATATGAAACTGCAAGAGATCCTGAATAGCAAGCCAGTCTTGGGGGGAAAAAAAGAGGAAGTTAAAAGATTCACACCCATTTCAAAACCTACTACAAAGCTACAGTAATCAAGGCAGTGCGGTACCAGCATAATGACAGACACAAAGATTCATGGAATAGAATTGACAAGCCAGAAATAAACCCACACATGTATGGTCAGCTGGTTTTCCACAAGGGTGTCACAACCACTGAATAAGGAAAGAATAGTCTCTTCCACAAACGGTGTTGAGACAAATGAAAGTCCACATGCAGAAGAATGAAGTTGGGCCCTTATCTAACACTGTATTCAAAAACTAACACAAAATGGATCAAAACCTAAATCTAAGAGCTAAAATCATAAAATTCATGGCAACCTCAGAGTGAATGATCTTGACCTTGGATCTGGCAATGGTTTCTTAGATATGCCACCAAAATTATAACAATAACAAAATAGATAAAATGGACTCCAACAAAGCTTCTATGCTCTTCGGCATGTAAACTTTTGTACACCAAAGAGCATTATCACTAGATGAAAAGACAATCCACAGACTGGGGAAAATACCTGCAAATCATCTATCTGATAAGGGTCTAGTATCTGGAACATATAAAGAACTCTTCCATCTAAACAACAAAAAGACAACCCAATTTAAAAATGAGCAAGGTATTTGAAAAGACGTTTCTCCAAAGAAGATGTGCAAATGGCCAACAAGCACACAAAGAGAAGCTCAGCATCATTCGCCATCAGGATACAAACCAAAACTGCACTGAGATGCCACTTCACGTCCACTAGGACAGCTCTAATGAAAACAAAACAAAACAAAACAGAAAATAACAAGTGTTACTGTCACTTCTCTCAGTCTTAATACTGGTAAGTTGCGTCTTCTCTCTTTTTTTCTTCTGATTACTCTGACTAAAGGTTTATTAATTGTATTGATCTCAGAGAACCAAATTTTGGTCCCATTTATAGAACTGAATGGTGTCACTGAGATGAAACAACTTCTTGATTTTGGGTGGGGGCAACAGGCAGTTTTCCCGAGAGAGGAGCAAAAACCAGGGCACAGGTTCAGCGAGTGCAGAGACCCCAGGGGGTGGGAACCGCCTGCCACTGAAACACGGGGCTCTCGAGCCACTCATGGACGGCCCAGACACCCAGAATGGAGCACAACACAGCGGACGGGGCTCCCTGGTACAGCTCCAGCTTCAGTGTGGACCAGCCTCCTGAGGCCACCCCCGCCCCTCTGCCCACCCTCCCAAGGGTGCCCCATATCCCTCCGTCCCTCTTCTGAGGGCGCCTGTGCTCCTCAGCCAGCAAGGTCCCGCCAGAGCTTCATGAAACTATAATATTAATGGTGCTCGTGGCTCACCCTCCAGTACGGCATAACCTTTAGATAGAGGCCGTGTGCTCTGCTTTAGTTTGAGAGGGTGCAGGGTTGATCCCAGGGCCTTACCTAACTCCACACAGCTGTGCTCCCTCCTCCCCGGCAGCAGTTGCAGTGCTGCCAAGCTCTAAAGTGAGGATGCCACGCGAGCACACGAACCACGCTGCCACTCACACGCCACACATCTGAGCCTCAGTCTGTGCCAAGGAACACAGATGGTGGTGATGGAGCTGACGGCTAGGGCCACAGAGAGCTCAAGGTGCAAGACAGGGGGGCCTGCATCTCAGGGACTCGGGTCTCTCCAGAACCCAATCTTGGTGGATGTTCCAGGTCTCCAAGAAAAGAGATTATGCTGAGATTAGAACTGGGAATCCCGGTCAGAGGCCACCTTTCCACTCAGCCCTGGACCCGCAAGCACCCAGAAAGGTCTCTGCAGTGGCCGCTGCTTCTTGGTGAGGGGTGGGAGGGATCTCGAGTCGACTCACCTCCCCCATCTCCATCCCAGCTGGAGGGAGATGCCAGGTGCAGTTGGCCATGGGCAGCCACCAACGCCCAGGTATTTCCTCGTGAGCACAGCTGGCCACCTGAGCTGGGACATGCCTTCTCCTCAGGAAAGGCAGCCGAGCTGGAGAGCACATTCCAGAAGGCCAGCTCGTCATTTCTTAGGCTGCCACATTTGCCAAGGAAAAGAACTCTAGCAGCACCCTCAGGTGCCCACCCCAGGGAACTGGCCGCAGGAGATTCACGGCTCCAGAGGGATGGGGCAGCTGGAGAGCAGGTGACAGGTGAGAGGGGTGAGCAAGCTGCACCTCAGCTCTAAGCAGCAGGGGCAGGGAGGCCCTAGAGGGAATTGGAGGAATCCAGTGTTTCAGCAGAAAATGCCAGAAACAAAGCTGGAGCAGCAGAGGCAACTCACCCCCACATGGCATGTGGAGGGGCACCAACCACGCTAACAGTGGTTTCTGCCACCCAAGACCGCCCCCTCCACGAGGTGGAAGCTGGCCTCATTTACACTTGAGGAGGTGTGTTGGGGACCTGGTGAGGGGGTGCCTGTGTGCATGTCCTTCCAGAAGGCTCTAGAACCTTCAATGGGCTCAAATAGGCTGCCTTCTCTACAAGAGCAGTTGTTGACACTGGGGAGGGGAGGCAGGTTTCAGAAACTCTTTGAGAACCCAGTGAAACTGCAACCCCTCTCTCCAGAAAAACACACATATAACAAAAGTTTGTACACAGCTGCAAGGGCTTCACGGATAACTTACTGCCTGCCCCAAATGCTGGATAAAGAAGCCCTGCTTAGAAGAAACAACTGAATCTGAAAGGCCTCCCTACAGAAACGGCCTTTCTCCCCACAGCCCCGCTCCGGCATCTGCCTTTCCAGTCCATCTGCAGCTACCTCGTCCCTGTGGAGACCTCTTGTGTGGCCCGTGGCCCTGCTGAGAGTGTGCGAGAGTGCTGGTGGGCTGCCTACTGACCATAGGTGAACATGAGTCCCCAGGCTTCCCAGTCAAAGGGACAGTCCAAGTGTCCAGAAAACAGGGCAGACACAGTGGCAGTGTGAGCTTCCACAAGCAGGGAGGCAGCAGGGCACGCGGTGCGCCACAGGGAGAGCCAGAGGGAATGGGGAGGATCCTGCCCCACAACAGACACTGAAGCTCCTGCCTCCTCCAGGGACATGCCCATGAGGGGAGAACGCCGTGGATCCCAGTGACTCAGCGAGGGGCAGAAGCACTGAACATGGCCACGGTAAGAAACTGGCAGCTGAGAACACGCCGAGCCAGAGAGGGCCACTGCAGAGACGTGGGAGGTTTGGGTCGGGGGGAAAATAAGGATGAGGGTAGGACTATTCCCCTATATGGAATGACTATCATAATTTTTAAAGATAAATTAACCAATTTCCTTTCTTGTAGTTATTACAGATTGTATCTTTTTGTCCTGTGGGATGGAGTCCACAGGGTTTTCCCTGCTCCGAGTCCAAAGTACCCCCCTTCTCACCCTGCCCCTCACCCCCAAAGAGGTCTACGAGTCACATGGCAGATGTGCAGACACAGCTAGATGAAAAGCAGCATGCACGTAACCAGAATTATAAAATACCCAGGAACAAACCTAATGAGAAATGCGCAAGTTTCGCTAGAAGAAAATGATCACCCAAGTAAAGGCCAGAGGAGGCGACCTCGACACGGGGGCTCACATGCTCCCCGGGGGTGGACACTGCAAAAAGCCGCTGTTCCGTGTCAGTCTACAAACCAAAGCGATTCCAAGAGGGCTTCTATGGAACTTGGTAAGCTAACTCTAAAGACTACCTGGGAGAGAAAAGATGAAAATATCTGAGATAATTCTGAGAAAGAAAATAATAAAAAGGTCACGCCACATCAAACACACCATGAGGCTCTGTTCGCTCTTCCACATGAGCTGTTGTACCTGTCAAGATAAAAGCAGGCTTACTCTGCCCTGGGATTTTTCTTCTGTTTTGTGGACGGGGAGTGGGGAATCTAAATATTTTCTACAACCAAGGGCCAGAAATTACACCATTAGAAATTTATTTTATGGGCTAAGAAAACTCCTTTTCAACAGCCAAAGTAATCCTAAGCAAAAAGAACAAAACTGGAGGCATCACCTTACCTGACTTCAAATTATACTAAAAGGCTACAGTAACCCAAACAGCATGGTACTGATAGAAAAGCAAAGACATAGACCAATGGAACAGAATGGAGAACCCAGAAATACAACCATGCAGCTACGAAGCAGACAAAAACATACACTGGGAACAGACACACTATTCAATAAATAGTGCTGGGAAAATCAGCCATATGCAGAATAATGAAACTGGATTCCTATCTCTCACTATATATAAAAATTAACTTAAGATGGAGTAAAGACTTAAATGTAAGACCTGAAACAATAAAAATCCTAGAAGAAAATCTAGGAAAAATTCTTCTGGATGTTGGCCTAAGCAAAGAATTCATAAGACCCCAAAAAACAAACACAACAAAAACAAAAATAGACAAATGGGACTTAATTAAACTAAAAAGCTTCTGCACAGTAAAAGAAATAATCAGAAGAGTAAATAGACAGCTACAGTAGGAGAAAATATTTGCACAAGGCAGACGGGAAGAGCACATCTGCCTCCCAGAGGGTAGCACCGGGGTGAGCCGGGAGAAACAGCCAGCCTGGTTTCCAGGGGGAGTGAGGCTCTGCGAGACTGAGGATGTTCTAGGAGCAGGAACAGCACAAGGAACCACATGGAAGAGCACAAGAGGATGATGTGGTCAGTCTGGCAAGGGGGGCTTCGGTGGAGAGGATGTCTCTGGTGTGCGAGGGGCAGGCCCCCCTCAGGTGCTTAGGAATTAGGTGAAGATCTAAGTACCTACAGCAAGAAGGAAAGGTAGGTGCCACAGACTGACTGTGCCCCCATCCATATGCTGAAATCCTGGGAGGTCATGAGGCCATGAAGGCAGAGCCCAGACAGCTCTCTCACCCCTTCCCCTACTGAGGGAACAGAAAGAAAGCACTGCCTAGAACCAGGAAGCCTTGCTGGATGCCAAACCAGCCAGCGCGTCAATCGTGGACTCCCAGCCTCCAGAACCGTGGGTACCAAATCTGTTCTGTTACAGCAGCTGAAGAAACTGAGATGCACAGCCAGAGTCTGTTCCCTCAGCACGATGGCCAAGAGGAGATGCTTGGTAAATATTTGCTGAATTAGACACATTTACCGCAAATGCAAGGGGCTAACCAGTTCAATGTGATGCCTGCTTTGGTCAGTGCCAGCATGCACTGAGAATGTGCCTGAAAACAGGGAAACTTCAACTGGGTACACGCAGAGGGCCCTGAACCAACCTCCACTGGGGCCAGTCGGAGAGAGAGCAGGCCTATATCCTCACTCAGCAACACTTCACTGCAAAGCCTGGATCTTTTCAAATACATGAACTCCTCTAGCCTTGCAAGGCTTCCGAGGAACTGTCATTCTCTCTCCACCCTCAGGATGAGGTGGTGGGCCTGTCTGTGGTCACATAGCAGGTGAGTCAGCAGGTGTGGCTCACGACAGGGGGCCCGGGCCCCAGCCCATGTGGGATGAAGAGCAAGCACAAAAGCTCCAAGGTGGGGTGCAGGAGAGGCTGTATCCAGGGGCTGGGAGACAAGGACAGTGACATGAGGTCATGGGCCCAGACTTTGGGGCATTCCCCAGACCTGCTCTGGACACATCCCTGGCCCAAAGAGCCTCTCCAAGCTCAGGACACTCATGCCAGGGCACATGGGGACAGGCACGCTGGTGGGGCATGAACTGAACTGGGTGCCCGAAATCACAAGGTTGTCACTAGCCGGTGCAGAGACCGCCCCTCCTTACCCCAGGGCTTGTCTCCCCCAGCAAGCCCAGTGTGCATGAGGCTCTCCAGTCACAGAGGTGCTTAGTCATGTGGCGGGACAGATCCGGAAAGAGAAATGAGGCACGATCAGTCACTGAACCAGCAGGTTCTTATAACAATTTACCAGGAGGCGGTTGGCCATGCTGGAGGACTGTGATAAGACCAGACTGCGGGCGGGGGAGCAGAATGATGATGATTACTGAGCACTGAGGAACGCTCACTTCTGCTCCACCCACCACCCTCAGTGCCAGCCACGCGTGCCTCCTCGGGTGTGCGTGGCCCTGCACATCTCCACACAGCCCCGCGGATCTCCGCACAGTCATGGGGTGGGCACAGCCCCGCGGATCTCCGCACAGTCATGGGGTGGGCACGGCCCCGTGGATCTCCGCACAGTCATGGGGTGGGCACGGCCCCGTGGATCTCCGCACAGTCATGGGGTGGGCACAGCCCCGCGGATCTCTGCACAGTCATGGGGTGGGCACGGCCCCGTGGATCTCCGCGCAGTCATGGGGTGGGCATGGCCCCGCGGATCTCCACGCAGCCATCACTGTAGTCTCTTCCAAGTAAGCGCTGCTTGTGCCCTCACCTTCCCACAAGAAGCATGAGGCTCTGGAAGCCGAGTGGCTGCCAGAGGAGAGGTCACAGAGCACCTGGGCCCTTCTCTCCCTGGGCCCTGGGGACCTGCCCTGCTGATGGCCGCCAGGTTTCACCATCTGCCTGTAAAGCCCATGCTGTCAGGACACAGAGGAGGCCTCGACACCCTGCCTGTTTTAGAGATGGAACAAAAAAGAGTGAGCAACAGGAAGCAAGTGACCAGGCCTTGGTACCCCTTTTGTGGGGCTGACCCACCTCGAGGTGCCCCTGGGGGTGAGGGGTGGGCCAAGGAGGAACCGCTAAAGCAACATGGAATTCAAGGAAGGTGACTGCTTAATCACACAGAGGTATGAGCAGTGTAATTCCTCTAAATCAGAAAATAAATCTTCAGCCCTCACTCCCTGAAGTATATAAAATATTAGAGGATTTTTTTATGGCTGTAATCAAAAGACCATTTCTCCAGCCACTACTGGCCATATCTAATTAGGGTGAGATATGTTAATGATACAACTATGGCCCAGGACATCTTTCCTTGTGATAGTAATTGCATTTAAAGAAAAAAGCATGAATTGTACTTATGCTTACTAATTAGTATGGGTTTCCTAATTAACAACAGAAAGTCAAACTGCCTTTGTCTTGTCATCTGCAATTAGCTAAAGATGTTTAAATTTTTCTTTTTTCTCTCCTAAATAGCAAACCGACTTTGGGTCAGAAGACAGTGGGTAAAGCAGTTGCAGGCTGGGAGACAGTGCACACACCAGGCTGTGTCCCCACCCGCCACGGACAGAGTGTGAGGGACGCAGTTGGAGATGCCCTGGACGTAGGTTGCTCTAACTATCCCAGGGGCTAGGGTGCCTCTCTCCCAGACAACACCCACCGCCAAGGCTGTCCCTGGGAATGGGATGGCAAAGGCCTTAGAGCCAGACCCAAGGCCAGCTGCAGCCCTCCCATCTCACGGTGAGCCCCGGTCGCTCACTTGTCCTCAGTCTCTGGTCCCTCCACCATAAAATGAACAGCTAGTCAGGTCAGCAGTGTACGTCAGCAGCAGGAATGTCCCCCACGCACAATCACTTGTGTTTTACTGGTAACCCCAGGAGAGAACACCAGTGACACCGATGGGCTCTGATTTACACAGAGGAGGGAGACCTGCAGCTCACCCTGCACAGCCGAGGGGGGCGGGCAGCCAGGCCCAGGCCAGCACCCATAGGGCTCCCACGGCCCTATGCTCGCTGGGCACCTCTCTACCCAATCCCTCCCCTGAAAGGCACCGTGTGAGGCAAGAGGGACACAGAACCAAGGAGACACCTCAAATCCTCGGGAGCCAGTCTGCGGGCACTCCAACTCAGGACAAAAGGACGAGGCCAGGAACACAAGCTTAAAGCTAAAAAGGAGTTGAATGAGCCAGCAGCAAACGGGCCTGAGTGTGGACGAGGAAAGGTGGAGAGAACATGCCAGGAGTCTGGAGGAGGAAGAACATGGAATGCTCCAGGAGCTGATTACCCAGCCACATGTGGCTACTAAAAGTGATTAAAATCAAGCCATTAAGATTTTTGTGTTTCAGTTGCCCTAGCCACAATCACACTGGTGACCAGTGGTTACTGTGCCAGCTGGGCCAGACAGAGAACATTCCCATTGGGCAGAATGCTCTGCTGGACAGCCCTGTCTAGCCTCGGGCTCTGTCATGCTCTGGACAAACCTCCTCCAATGAGCTGCAGTGGTGTCAGGAGGTCCCTCAACTGGGTGAGGGGTCTGGCGTTGGCCAAGGCCAGATAGGTAATTCGTGGCAGGGCCAGAACTGGAACACAATCTGCCAGCCCCAGGATTCCCACACCCTGTACGACCATCCCCCTCGGTCAAGGCAAGGGCTTCCTTGGGCAGCAGAAGACACCCCGGCCCAGGAGCGTGGGTGGAAGGTTGAGGCTCACACCACTGTGAACACCCCCAAGCACTGCCATTTCTAGTTTCCTTTTAACTGGGAGAGAAGAGAGAGAAGTGAAACAAACAACATGAAGTAAGCTAAGGCCTAGACAGTCACAGGCGGAGATTACGCACTTGTCTGAGGAGGGAGATCCAGGCCTGAAGACAACCAGCAGGAGACGCCGCAGAGCCCGTTTGTCTACACAGAGGCCTGGCGTCAGCGATGCTAAGAACCCACTCAGATGGAGCCCCAGGCCCGGCCCATCATGCGGGACTGCAGGAGTGACCCCAGGGAGGGCACATCCACCAGCAGCTCCCCACTGACCACCGGCCCCAAGGTTCCCTGGTGCAGGGGGTGGGGGCCTCTGAACTGAGGTGCCAGCCCTGCTGACGTCAGAGGCCCCCCGGGGAGAAGTATGGTCATGACCTCCCTGTGAGTCCCTGGGAGGCCTGTGCTGCATTGTGCCCACCCTGCCTAGGCACCCAAGGCCAGCTCCTGTCCTCCCTACCCTGAGGAGGGACCTATGTTAGCAGGTTCCCCAAAACCACCCTGGCACTGGGAGAAGGGCCAACGTCAAGGTCAAGGTGTCAGTTCCAAGGCAGCCAGGCTTCTGTGGAAAAGGGGGTCCAGATGCAAGGACAGCCACAGGCTCAGCCTTGATGCCTAGGCTTGGCGTGTGCTGGGCACAACTCCATCTCTAACGTCTCCTGGCCTCGTGCACAGTGGGAAACATGGCCCCGGGCACGTTTCAGTTCAGGTCAACACCAAGGAAGCCCGGCATGTCCACACACAGGACAGCATTGCTCCCAGGGCTTCCCCGACTCGGCCCCGGCTTCTCAAAGCCAACAGAAAAACACCCTTATTTAAAGAGCCTGGATGCTCAGTGAACAAGAAGGAAGCACGGACAGTCCACGGGCTTAGAAAGCAGAAGGGCCACGCTGGCTGGTCCTACCGCCACGAAACACCCACAGAGCTGGGAAGGCTGCAGCATCCCCCCCGTTAACCACCCACATGCTCAGTCACCAGACTCCACAGTGTGCAGAGCTCTCCCTCACCCGCCATGCGCTGCTGCTGGTGCGCCAGACTCCACAGTCTACTCAGCCCTCCGGCCAGGTAGCATTCTGAACCACCCTCGCTGAAGGTCGTGGGACTTAGCCAACACAGTTATGATGGGTTCCCCTTCAAATGGCTTTAGCAGTGAATGCTCACTGCAGAAAACACAGGAAAAAAACAAAACCACCACTCACTGATATTTCTACAGTCTGAAGATAAACGTGGCTCACACTCAAATTTAAGCAGCACACACGATAAAGACCGCACTGCGACGCTGCCTGAGAGCTGCTTTCACTCTGTCTGGAAGGGCATCACCTCACCGCCTCTCCTGCACACTTCTCACCTGCACACCTAGCCCCAGTTAAGCCCATGAACCAACGCTCACTTGAGCATGGCAGACAAACGACTGACCAGCCATGCTCCCAGCTCACCCCATTACATCTCAGATGGGCCCAAGGGATCCGGACCAGCCAGCCCCTCCCAACAGACCCCTTCCCGGCCTGCCTGACACTGCTTCAGACCAGGAGAGGTAAGAACCAGCACTAGTGCCTGCGGTGCGTACGCCTCCGCCTTGTGACACACCCCTCCCCGCTGGGCTCCCACAGCCGTCAGGTGGAATAAATCTCTCTCCATCCAGCTCCAGCCACCCTTCAGGCCCTTCAAACAAACCCCTCACAAGCACTGTCAGTGCTCACAGCTCCCGGCCCGTCAATCATCTGGCCCCAACCCTCTGCTTCTCTCTCACGTCCTCGTGGCAGGGTCTGACGGAGTTGGTCGCTCTCCACTCAAACACTTCCTGCTCCAGGGCTCTGTGAATGACCTGCCCTCCCTGGGGTGCCCTGACTCACGCTGCTCCCCCAAACCAGATGGGGGGTGCTGGAGTTGGGCCCAGAGGCTCAAGCCTCAGGTGCTGCCTTCTCTGCTACCTTCTCACTTCTGAGGACGGAAATGTGCAGGCCTCACCTCGAGGACCCCAGTCCAGGGCGTCTGCCCAGCAGCAGGTACCCCAGTCTCCCAGGCTTTCCCTCCAGCCCCCACCCCACACCATGACCCCACCCGGACCAGAACACCGCAGTGATCCTGGATTCCCGGGCCTCATGCTCCACCTCATTGCATCTGCCTGTAGTGCAGCCGAACTGACCACACCACTGCGGTGTGCGGTGGACACCTGCACCCCCAGCCACAGCCTCTCTGCAGTGGCCAGGCACCCCCATAAAGGTGGGAACTAAGTCTCACCCCCACCACCTCTAGCCTCATGAAACCATGTCCTCACCACAGCCACAGGCCTGCCTAGCTTGAGCCCCGAGAGCCTGCTGGCACTCGCTTCTGTGTCCCCAACCCCACTGTCCCAAGGCACACCGGCCCCTTTCAGTCCCAGGGCCTGGCCCCTCAGCTGTGCGGCCACAGACACACGGTCAGGGCCCTGAGCACAACCAACCCGGCTCTAGTGCTGGGCCCGGCCTCGCCCCCACCCCCGCCCCAGTGTCCTGGCTCCTGAGGGGGCGGGTTTCTGACCCTCCCAACCCTGCCCCACAGGAAGGACCAACGATAATGACCACAGGAGCAACCACGGCAGGCCGTGAGGCTGTCTCCACAACTTCAAAAGCACGTTCATTTCAACTGACCCTCACCGTGCCCCTGCGAAGTGCAGGGTGAAGGCTCTGAGTCAGAGAGCCAGGATGCCTGCCCAGGGCTCAGGCTGGCAAGGAAGGACGCGGAACAGGAGCCTCAACCCGAGATGCCAGTCCTGAGTCCACCCCAATGCCGATGGCGCCCCCCTGGTAGCACATGTGGCCTGAAGCCTCCCCGTGTCCTTCCCAGACAAGGCCAAGGCCAGGGAAGCATGGTGTGGTATTATATCTGGTTTAGGCCAAAATGCTTCAAAAGCAAAGCCCATTTGTTTCCTGAAACAATCAGAAAGCCTTTTAATACTGGAGATCGAGAAACCCAAGGAGAGCCCCGGCCGAGGTCACCAGTGAGCTTGTGCCACACAAGCTCAGCCACAGCCAAACTAAGTGAGCACAGGGCTGACGCGATCTGGGGAGAAAACACACCTTAAAAGCACATCTGCATAATCAGCAGAGAAATAAAACTGCACGTGGCAAATAAACACAAGCTAACGAAGACCCTACATCTTTGGGCGCACACAGAGTAAAGCCTGAGCCCAGGCTGAGGCAGCTGTCCCTGCTGGTGACAGGCCCTGTGTGGACTGGGCAGAGGCCAGGGATGCCATGGCACTGACATCCGCTTTGGCAGCCCTGGGCTCCTTGCGGCCCACACAGTGTTCACATCTGCTTTGTCTCAACAGCATGACCTTGTACGGCACACAGTTCCAGGCAGGGGAGGCTCTGTCCAGGCCACGCGCACTCTGCCACTGGGAGAGAAGGGACCCACACCCTTAGGCCTGCAGGATAAGTCCTGATGGGGACAGGACGGGACAAGTTCCTGCTGGGGCCCCAGGATCCAAGATGTCTTAAACCAGGACTTCCCTCTGCCACAGAGGCAGCAAACAAGCGCCATCTCAGGACTTACCATGTCCGCTCTTTGTTTCTGGCCTCCCAGCTCCTCCAGGGTCTGTGACAGCTGAGCCTGTAAGAGGAGACAGAAAGTGGGTCAGACACTGTAGGCCACCCAGGCCTCTGCTCTGGCCTGTAGTGGACGTACCTCCCATCACCCCGCGACCTCTGCTCCCTGCTGAGCAAACGGGGTTCCAGGGGCTGGGCAGCAGGCAGCTAGCATGATAGGCAGGGCCAGAGCTGCTGCCCAGGTAACTAGGCAAGCAGCAGGTGGCACAACAAAATGCAAAGTCTACCGCTAAGACCTGCCTCTGGAAACCGACTACTAGTTGCTGTTGGACATGAGGTGTCCTGAGAGGAACTGCGGGGCTCCGTGGAGGAAAGGGGAGGTGTCCAGGACAGGCTCCAGCACCCAAGGGAGAGGGGGAACAGCTCATCTCCTCCTGTAGGCTCACGCTCTGGAAGAACCGATTAAGACCACCTTCCTGACAGAGGCCACGTCTCAGAAAGTCTCTGAAGCTGCCTACCCATGGCCCACACCATACAGGACCCCAACGTAGAGGGAGCCCCCTGCCCCACACTGCCCCCAAGGATGCCTGGCCTACCCCTCACTAACAGTTCAGACTCAAGGGCAGCCTGGACTGTCTGAGCCAACAGGGCCATGCTGGGCTCTGAGAACCTGGCAGCCTTTTCTGACCAGGAGGCCTCACTGAATACCTAGTCTGGGCCATGGAGTTTGTCTCCCTGCTGAGGACAGCATCGTAACACCCACAACCTTGATAGGCTGCCTTGGCCTTTGCCGGAGCAGTCCCAGTTACAGGGTGCATGATCCCAGGACCACGTGTAGGAGCTCACAAGGCAGCCGGGCTCGGGCCTGGGCCAGTCTCACTGGAATGAAAGCCATGGGGAACAAGCGCTGAGCAGAACCCAGAGCAGGAACATGGGTGCCAATCAGGCACACTGTCCTCTGCCCACCAGCCTCTCCTAGAGAGGCCTTGGCCTTGAAGCTCAGGAATGAGGTTGGCCTCCAGAGTCACAGGCTCAAAAAATGAGAATAGATCATGCACTTTTTTTCCCCAGAAAATAATGCAAAGTAAACCTACCCAGTGAGCTGCATGGCCACTGCTGGGAAACTGTGGCAGGTGCCTCTACCAGCCAAGGTGCAGAAGCACTCTCCTCTCACTCCCATGGGGTCTGAGTGGCCACACAGCACTGAGCATGGGTACTCATCTCTCAGAGGGGACTGGCTCTGCCCAGGGAAGGCTGGACTCAAACTGAGCCCTGTAAATGTTCCATTGCCCTCTTGCACTGTCCCCTGGGCAAGGTGACAGACCATCAGCAGCAAAAGACAAGTCATGCATATGGTCACCTCTTCCAGGGACCCTCCACAAGGACCCCCACATCAGCTCCTGAAGGCCTGCAGGAAGGAGAAACTCGAATGCTGCGGCCCCGGGGCTGTGGAGGAAGGGCCCTCTGCACGACCACATCTTTCTAAAGCCCAGCCAAACCCCAGACACCAGGCATTCACTTCCTGGCCATAGGTCCCTGTGTACTAGGCCAAGGTGTGGGGAAAGCGCATTGTCCCTCTGTGGCCCTGTGTGAGCCAATGCTCACATGACTGAGGCTACAACAGAAGGGAGACGCCGGCAACCCTGGGAAAAATCATTACTGTGACAACGCAGCCTCCTGGAACAAGATTTCCAAAACCAAGCCAAACAACAAAACACAAAACCCACCCGTCGAGAAGCCAGTACCAAGGCTGATGTTCTTGTGGACGAGTGAGGACATTCCTCAAAGTCGACCACCTCGGCCCCACCTCTGCCCAAGTGTCAGGGGTTTGGCGCAGCCACCAGGAGGGCTGGGAGAGGTGGGGCCACGGTGACCTCACCAGGCCCTGCCAGCTGGCCCCTCACAGGCAGGAAGTGATGTGCTCTGTAAATTCTCCAAGACCCGCGAGCTAATAGCACACACATATTTAAACGGAGAGGACAAGATCAACCAAGCAGAGCTGGGAGCAGCCTGGCCTGGAGTAGCACAGTCTCCTGCCGTGGGCGGGTGACAAGAAGTGAGGGGATGCCTTCAGGAGGCAGCACCAGCCCAGGCCACCTCCTCTCAGACCCCCTGCAGTCAGAGGCACTGAGGGCAGACCAGTTGCCTGTAGAAGGATCCCCGCGTGGCGCCAGGCCACTTTACCACTGACGTGCTCGCTGGCCCACCTGTCCACTCCTGGGAGGTGGGTTTTCTTACTGGTCTTCCTTCGGGAAGGAAGAAACCAAGGCTCGGAAATGAAGCCACACCCCAATCCCGCCAGCGGTCAGTGACGGGGGCAGGATTTGGGCCCAGGGCTCTCTCTTCCCGCCATACTCAAACTGGTGAAAGCAGCATTGCCGGAGCCCCTGCCGCTCTCCAGGCACACGATCCTCTCCCCCTGCCCCAGGTGACACTCCTGCACTGTGCCGGATACCATGCCCTCCCTGCCCAATCAGCGCCACGAAAACAGCATGACAGAAACATGGGCACAAGATTCAAACACACATTTCCCAGAAAACACATATGGCCAGGAAACATATGACAAAGTAATTAACATTGTTATTAATTAGGAAAACGCAAATCAAGACCAACAATAAAATACCACTTTGCATCCATTGATTGGCAAAAATCAAGTATCTCACGAATACTAAGAGCTAGAAAGTATATGAACCGATTGGATCTTATATACATTGACGGTGGGAATGAAAACTATTAATAGTAAATTACTTTGTAAAATAACTTGCCATTTCCTTAGTGTTTAGCATTTATACGCCCTGTAACTCAGTGATCCCACCCCGAGGTATGCATTCAGAGAAACTGTTAAACGTGCCAAAGGCAGGTCCGCACCAAGCTCTCCTCACCTGCTCCGTGAAAGAAAAAACCTGAAACACGCAAGATGCCCATCAGCAAGAGAACAAGTAAGAAGCTGAATGTGCTTATGCAACAGGACACTCTGCCACAGGCCGCAGCCACGTGCAACACCCGCACATGACAAAGTAGAGAGCATGAATCTCAGACAAGAGTGTTACTCTTGCTGTGAAGTTCAAAATCTAAACAATGCAGTATTTAGGCATTCACATATATGCAATTAAACTATCTTTTTTAAAGCAAGGCAATAACACACACAGAATTCAGTGCAGTGCTACCTGCAGCGGGGAGGGGTGGGGCAGGAGCTGGACAGGGCACATGGCAAGTGGGACACCAGCCACAGGGGCACCGTCAGCTCCTGGGACGCCGAGAGCCCCTGAGCTGGGGGCAAGCTCCCATATGTTCCTTAAACAAACAAAATTCAAGACCCTAATAGAAGGCCACACATGGACCAATGACAGCACATGTTCTGAATCCAGGATAGGCCTAACCCATCCTGGGACCTGCAGTACAGGAGCAGGAGGCCAGTGTGACGTCCTGTGCAGAGGGCCCCTCCGTCCCCACGAGGCCCAGACCATGCCCTCAGCCCGCCTGACCCAGGTCCCGCTCTCACGTGAGTCTGCCCCTGGCCTGTTCCGCACACACACAGTGGTCTCCCGCTGCCCCTGAGCAGCCCTCCCTGGGCCTTTCCCCCTCAGGCCCTTCCTCCTCCCAGACCCTCCCGCTTTGCCCCACACCATCACTCTCTGCTCAGAGAGGCCTTGAGGTCATCATCCTCCTGAGCTGTGCCCCACGTCCCAGCTCTTGTCCTCACTGCCCTCTGCTGCCCAAACATGCTGTGTCTGTGTCCTAATACCAGGCGGGAGTCAGGCAGGTGCGCCTCCAGAGACCCCCCAGGCCACAGTGCAGATGCACGGCCTAGAGGGAGGCTATGGGGCTTGTCCAGGCGTGAGATCAAGAGCTGAGAGCCACCATGGGGGTGGCTGTGGGAGGGTGAGGAGGGCCTGTTCAGGGGTGGGATCCATAGGATGGGGCCCAAGATCTGGGGCGGAGGGAGGAGGCAGGGGCGAGATCAGGACCAGGCAACTGGAACAATCACAGGGCAAGGCTCTGAGATGGGAAAGAGTGAAGGTGGAAAAGCATACGTGCATGTGCACGTGTGTGTGTGTGTGTGTGTGTGTGCACACATTGGGGGCTGGGGAAGGTGATGAGCTTGGGAGCATGGAGGAAGAGGCCCCACCAGTCATGAGATAATCGCACAGTGAACACAGTCCCTGGGGGCCCTGACAACAGCACACAACCTCTGAACTGCTCAGATCTGCAGACTGCCCGGCCCCTGGAGGCCCAGCCCAGTTCTGGACCCAACAGCAAAACCAAACCCTGCCGAGGCCCACTGTGCAAGCACGGGCATGAGTGCCTGTGTTCTCCCCTCAGAGAGCTCCCGATCCCCACCCCCCACCCCCCCACGAAATGCCAACGGGCAAGTGAGGGGTAGGCCTTGAACTCTGCGGACCACCAGCCCACAGGTGCCTGGGCCCTCACACCACCCCAGGCTGCTCGAGGGAGAGAGCTGTGCCCGGGACAGACAACGAGCCCCAGGTTCTAGGGGAAAGGCTGCCAGCAAGCCGTCCCTCCTCACAGCCACAGAACCAGCACGTCCCAGCTGAACCCTGGACAGTCTGACTGCAGCTGGGGTCACACCAGCCTATGGGAACAGCTAATGGAGTAATGACCGACCCCCCCGTGAGCCCAGATACTGCCTGCTTTGCCAAGCTGCACACCTGTGTGCTTCTAGGTCACACCATGTGGACCGGCAGAGCCCTGGCACTCAAAAAGCAACCGCAGTCCACGCTCACTCACGCTCTGCCTATGGGCTGCTGCGTGAGGGCCAGTGGCCTTGAGACTCAGCACCTCTCCCAGCTCAAACTGCACCTGCAGGTCACTAGGCCACCCCAAACACAGGGGCAACAGGAAGGTACTGAGCTGGGCCAAGCAGCAGAGAAGCAACCACAGAGCGTGAGTCTGCATTAGAGCCGCCCATGAGGCCCTTGTGATCATGGTGCACGCCAGGTCTGGTACAGTGCCCCAGGCCCAGAGGTGGTCGTTGTGCTCATCAGCCCTCAGGTGCCACTTACAGTGCACCAGGTGTGATACATCATCACCTCAATTTACACCAGTCCATATGGCAACCATGCAAGGCTGTGGCCCCTGGCACTTTACAGACGTAGCGTAGAAAAGGCCAGGAACCGTCAGGAAGCAGCGGGGTTGAAAGTAGATCTGTGCCAGGCCCAGCCCCACCCTCCTGAAGCTCCCATGCAGACCTGGCGAGTGCAAAGCCATGCAAGAGCTGCAGCAACAGAGACGAGACCATGGCAGGCATCCCGGCTCATGGTGAGAACAAGTCGGGCCACGATGACCTCGGCCTTCACTGCCAGGCTGCAGGCAGCCAGGCCAAGACAGTGCTGCAGGCGTTTCCAGGGTGTTTTGTTTTGTTTTTTGAGACAGAGTCTCACTCTGTTGCCCTGGCTAGAGAGAGTGCTCTGGCGTTAGCCTAGCTCACAGCAACCTCAAACTCCTGGGCTCAAGTGATCCTACTGCCTCAGCCTCCCAAGTAGCTGGGACTACAGGCATGCGCCACCATGCCCAGCTAATTTTTTCTATATATTTTTAGTTGTCTGATTAATTTCTTTCTATTTTTAGTAGAGACGGGGTCTCACTCTTGCTCAGGCTGGTCTCGAACTCCTGAGCTCAAACAATCCGCCCGCCTCGGCCTCCCAGACTGCTAAGATTACAGGCGTGAGCCACCACACCCGGCCTCCAGAGTGTTTTAACAAGGGTTCTGCGGGGACACGACTGAGCAACTTGGGCCCAAAGGTGAGTTTATTTACGACTGGCTGGTCAACCTGAAGCAAGGACTTCTGACTAACAGGTGTCCATCTGAAGAGCCCGACTCTGCTCCCAGCCCCATCCTGTCCACTGTCTCTAGTCAGTGACTTAAGAAACACAGAAAGCATGATCCTCAAATCCTCACAGGGCTCGGGCTTGGAAAGAGAGTAAACATGATGGAGACCAGTGAGATTTTGAGACAGATCCCAACTTCAGAATTGTGGCAGAAACCTGACTTGGAGCAAAGTCGAGCGCCGCACTCTGATCCGACCATCTGCCTGCACCTGCCTGCCTAGAGCGGCTCCCAAGAAAAACACAACCCTGGGATGGAGACAGCTGCCATCGTGAGCTGCGGTCGCTCGGCTTGCGCTCAACTAATGCTGCGCAGGTCCTGGGTCTCCCAGAGGGACGGAGCCTGAGGTCAGCAGGGCAGATGCAGACAAGCTGAAGTGTTCCCAGAGGTGACCAGGACAACAAGGGCATCACCCTCAGCTATTCAGCCATGAAGAAGGAAGACTTGCGCAGATCACAAGAGCTATCTTCAACCAAGGACCGAGTATGCAAAGACAATACTCGTCGTGCAGTGAGTGACCCACTGGGGTCCTGAGGATGTTGTTTCTCCACCTGGGTGGTGCTGAACACAGATGCACTCCCGGCGTGATAACTCATGGACCCGCACGCTTATCATCTGTGCATGTCTGTCTATGAATGTTATACTTTCATTAAAAGATGTATTTTAAAAATACATAGTCCAGCACTCCGGAGGACAAATTAGGGAGGAAGACAGGGACAGTTCTGCCACTATACAAAGCAGCCGATTCTAACGGTGGGAAGCTCACCATCCCTGGAAGTGACTGACAACCTGCTGCTTCTTCCCTGTTGGGCCCCAGGTGGGCCCAGGCTGGGGACTCTCAGAGAGTGGGTCCCCAGATGAAAGGGTGGGCAGGGAGGCAGGAGGGAGCTTCCTCGGGGCAAAGCCTGTGGTTAGAGGACGAATGTCAGCCACCTTTGGCTCCAGCCTTGACAGGTCAGAAAGTGTGTGCTCCTGAGCACAGCTGCAGAGGACAAACACTTACTGAAAGTCAGTGACCATCCAGAGGATGAGTGGTCACAGGTCACATTTCCAATAAAAAAAAAACAAAAAAAAACATGTTTTTGAAAATGGGGGTGAGCATGGACAGAGCACGAGCTCGGGGGAGTGGGATGGCCGTGGCTGGGACTGGGATGTTCCGTAGCCTGTGCTATGAGCTTGGCCTCGGCTGCCCAGGTGTGCCGACTGCTTGGGGGGACCAGCAGAGGGAAGGTGTCAGACACACGAGCAGAGCCCAGCAGAGTAGCTATTCCCCCCTCACCTTATCATTCCATGAACACTAACTGGGGGAGGAAAAACAAAGGAAACACCAAAACATCCCCGGCCTGCTACCTGGAGAAGTGAGACCAGGGTCCCAAGAAAGCCTGGAGGAGGAGGGAGCTCCCAGACGGGGTATCGGGGAAGCTTCAGAGGGAGGGGTTCCCATGGTTCCAAAAATGCTCCAGAACTTCCGCTGCTGGACAAGCCAGTAGCCCATCTATCCTCCTGCCTCAGCCAGCCAGAACAGCAGGCACAAGACAAGGAACAACGGCTTTCTGACCCTGGAGGGAGGACAGGCACACACAGCGCAGACCCTTGAGAGAAGGGAAGTGGCTGGAGACCCACATGGGGAGGCCAAGCCCGGCTCACAGCCCCGAGGCTCCCGGGGCCCAGGAGAGGGGAAGCGTCACAGACAGAGCCCGGAGCTGAAATGCAAGTAGCTGGAACTTGCAGGGCAGAACACCAGGGAGAAGGAAGAAAAGATCCCAGCAGACATTCACCAGAGAATATTTGCAAATGGCAAAGCAGCTCACTAACAGCTGCACATTACTAGTCACCAGGGAAATGCGAGTTTAAACCAGAGTGAAATATGCTGTTGCCCACTGGAAACAATTAAAAAGGAGGAGGATACGCGGCCTGCAGTGTGAGCAGGCGGCAGGAGGACTGGGCACGCGCCTCGCGGGTGGGTGCACAGTGGCACAGCCACTCTCGAAGGCAATTTGGCAACTGCTTATAAAAGTTAAACATGACAATCCCACTCCTCGATATACACCCCAGAGAAATGAACACATGTTCACACACTTGGCTCAAAGGACACCCTGAGAAGGGACTGTGAGTTCTGCCCACAAGCCTTCACGGGAGGCTCCGGGAGAGCCCTGCGTGGGCACCTGCAGACTCAGTCTCGGCTTCTCCCAGTCGGCAATTCCATCAAAAACCAAGCTCTCTGGGTCTCTGGGGCCTACTTCCACCTTCACCTCTCTGGCTAACCAGACCCCATAGAGCCCTACCTCCCATCCCAGCAAGGCCCCTCGTGCTTGTGGGTGAAGACAAGCAGAAATCCAATGTTTGGTGACACTCGGAAGTAGCGCAAACCCGACCCGCGGGTGGAGAAGGATCAGGTGAGGGTGGAGGCGGGGCCGCCCCACCCCGTGCCCTGTCTTCAGAATTCCACCCATTGCTTCACTTCATTCTGTGCGTGTGAACCAGTGCTGGAAGGAATGGCTTCTGCTCCTAGGGCATTTCTAACATCCTCAGGCTGGAAAAACACAGCAGGGTCATTTCCCCACCACAGCTGTGCAGCTCCACTCAATGAGACAGGGCCCCTCCCAGCAGCAGGGGCTGCACTGGAGGGCAGGTGTCGGGGCGATGCCTCATCCACGCTGCTCACAGCTTGCCCTGTCAGCATCTTGACCCACCAGGGAAACACGCCTTCCTCCCGGAGTGGGCTGAACTGTGTCCCCCTAAAAGACAAGTCAAGACCTAACCCCACTACCTGTGAATGAGACCTTATTTGAAAACAGGGTCTTTGCAGATGTAACTACATTAGGATGGGTCCCAAATCCAAGGATAGGTGTCTTCATAAGAAGAGAATGCATACATGAAGAAGGCCATGAGATGACAGGCAGAGCCCAGAGCAGTGTGCCCACACCAAGGAAAGCCAAGGATGGCAAGCAGACCCCAAAGCTGCAGGTAGCCTGGAAGGGACCCTCCCTCAGAGGCTGCAGAAGCAGCCAGCCCTGCCGACGTCTTAACTTCAGACCTCCAGCCTCCAGAACAGTGCAGGAGCAAACTTCTGTTGTTTTAAGCCCCCAATTTCTGGTACTTTGTAAAAGCAGCCCCAGGAAACACATATCCTGCCCACCCTGGCCTCACACAGCATGAGCAGGCGTAGGGGCCACACAGCCAAGGGCCAGGGTCTGTCGTGAGAAGGCACAGCCCAGAGACACCCCGAGCCAGCAGGGTGGCAGGGAAGGCTCTCAACTTCCAGGGGCTCCCACAGCAGCTCCCAAATTTCCCTGACATGGAACCTAGGGCAAGGACAGCACAGAACAGTCCCGCAGGCCCGGTCTGAAGAATGGTTGCTTTTACCCCTTAGGCCACCATACTCGACTGGCTATGGAGCCCCCATCCCCATCACAAGACTGGGGGCCAAAGCAGACTGCAGAGGGAAGGACGTGGGCAGGGCGGCAGGCCCATGCACGCAGGCTGTCCAAGGATGGCAGCAGGCCCATGGGATCCGGTCAGCACTGAGGAGGAGGAAGCACTGGGAAGCGATAGCTCCAGACAAGCAGGAGCCAGACTTCGGCAGAGGAGGCAACGACGGACACGGGGAGAGGGCAGAGCCACCAGGAATCCCAGGTCCAGCTCAGAGTAGGCATCGGCGGCACCTGGCCCGGCCCAGCGAGGACAGCAGTTCCTGCCATGGGCTCAAGGTCACACCAGGCAGAGGTGCAGCCCTGCTCTGTCACCCATTGGCCACTGAAGGACCGAGGGCAGCAGCTGAACAAGCAGGACATCACTGGGACCAATGAGCTGAGACATCGACATGCAGCAGAAGCCCAAGAAGTTCCTCCCCACGTTAACAGGAGACACGTTCCATCAATTTCTACCAACTCCATGCAGGAAGAACCACTCCTTGTGGGACAGTCACCCAGAAACAAAACATCCATCTAAGCAGAAAAACACTGAAAGGTATCACCAGCAGCTCCTGCCCTGTCTGTGGTGTCCAGGCCTTGGGCCACACAACTACACACATGGCCTGGCATGGGGCAGCCTTTCACGCTACTTAAGGTCCTGGCTCTGCCATGGTGAACAAGGCCCAACCTTGAGGAGCTGGTGCTGGGGAAGAATGTACCACGACCGGTGTGTGGGGCCCTGGGTCAGGTCGCTGGCCTGGGGACCTGGGGAGCAGCTCTGGAAGGGCCTCGCAGACAACTCTGGGCGGGTCTCGGGTTCTCCAGGAAGTCCCCTGTGGTGAAGGCAGTAGGGGTCAGCACAGCAGCTCCTGCAGGAAAAGCCTCAGGCCCTTGTGCTGACCGTGTGTCTTGACCTAGGCCTGGGAGCTGCCTTTGGGGGGACCTAGATGCCTCTTACTCCTGGGTGAGCCCGGTGGAGCCCCCGGTCCAGCTCCCGGCCACAGCATTCTCACCTGTGAGACCAACACACTGAGCCGAGAGCTGCCTGAGCTGCGGGAATAAGGTGGGACTTAGAGAGGGGCTTCCCAAGGCCCAGGGGTGGGGCTAGGCCGAGGCGGGAAGGCCAGGGTGCCCAGGTTCCTGGGCAAGTTGGGAGCTTCGCCATCTCTCAATCCCCCTTCATGGCCGCAGGGGCCTCTGAAAAGGGACTGACCCCATAGCTAGACCTCACCTTGGGCCAGGCCCTGAGGGGGAAGCGGGGCCCAGGACCAAAGCAGACTGGCAGAGCAAGGACGTGGAGGAAGGAAGGTTCTCAAAGTGCTGGCCATTCGGGGCACAGCCAGCATCTTACACAAGGGCTGCTCTTGGCAGCTATGTGGCTCTGACCCCTACGCAGACACCGGGGACCAGACTGTTTGGCCACATCCCCTCTGGTGTTTGCCTGCTCCCGAGTTCACATACTGTGGTCCAACACAGAAAGTGCCCAGCCCAGACTGCTGGCATTATTTTATCCCTTTGAATACTTCTCTGTAATACATTGCTTATCTTTGAACTGTTCCAAGATTTTTCATTTTATCTGTGCTCTGTGCAATAGAGTTATCTCGACTTCTTTATCTAAGGAGAACAGTAAATAAACACACACGACCTAAGAAAGAACAGTCCTTTGGACCTGGGGAACTTCCTGGGCTCTGCGGACAGTGCTCCTCCTCTGCGCTTGCGAAGCCCAACCATCCACGGCAAAGAGACGATGGCAAACGGCTGCCTGAGACTCGCCGGCGACAGAGGAGACGGGCTGGAGACACTGTGGTGCCCGTTTTTTCTTACGCCGGAAGTCAGAAAGGATTTCAGATCCACTGCAACCTGAAATTGGGATTTTCCACATACCTCCATGCAGCCAGCAGTGCCATAATCAGTTTTAATTAAATAAACTGGAAACACAAATCTGGCTGATATGTTGAATTGAGGTGGCATGCGCTGCATATTGATAGCTCCTCTGACAGAGGATTCGTGACATATGCTACCAACTCCTACAGCCACTTTATTAAATGGAATAAATAAAAGCCGTGTAAAATGGCACAAACTTCACCAGAGAGGGGCGACTGGGATTCTCCTAACTCAACACTTCAGTTTGTTGTAGTGAAACGTGTTTGCTGGAATCAAAACATGTTCCCCTTCAGAGCAGACTTAGCTAATCGTGCGGAATGGAAGTTCTCCGTGCTCAGGCCACACCCCCAGCCCGAAGCCTGTGTCCCCAGGGCGCCTGCCCATAGGGCATCCCCTGTAGACAAGCTGGCAGGAAAAGCCTGCTGACCCGAGGGGAGGTGGAGGAAATGGGGCAAGGGGTTACAGACAGGGGCGGAGAGAGGTCCAGGGAGAGGTCCAGGGAGAGGAAGGGTCAGAGACAGACAAACGTGCAGAGAGAAAGGAAGGACAAAGCGGGAGGCAAGGGAAGATGACAAGACGCAGGAAGAAAACCTGGATGGGGTTGGGGGGAGTGGGGCAGGATGGCACCACCCCACAGCCCAGGCCTACCCTGAATCCCAGCAGCAAGGGACTCTGTCCACCGTTCCCCCACCCTTCCTCCCAGGCCAGTACTGTGCTGGCATGAGGGCTTCTGTGGCTAATCAGCTGCATAATCAGACGCCGGGGGTGGGGAGGGGGGTGTTGGGGTGTCCCCCTTGCCTGCACCAGCCACCAGGCTCCCAAAACACCTGAGCAACAGAAGTGACTCCGGGGGGCCCACAGCGAGGGCACACTCTCCGCTGCACGTCCCCCAAAGGGTGCTTGCATCTCAGGGCGAATGACTGATAGCTTGTCTGGGAGGCTCTAAGGACCCTTTAACCAGTGAGTTCTATAAAGTTACATAACTTTTTATTATGTGTCAACAAATGATGCTCAAATAATAAACTCCTGACAGGCAGTGAAGCAGCTTTAAGTGCTTTAAGCGCTCCAAGTGTGGGCAGCTTACGGAGTTTCTGATATATAAAATGTTACTGTTTAATAAAAGAGATGGAGGCCGGGCGCAGTGGCGCACACCTATAATCCCGGCACTTTGGGAGGTTGAGGCAGGAGGATCACTTGAGCATAGGAGTTTGAGACCAGCCTGGACAACACAGCGAGATCCCATCTCTACAAAAAATTTAAAAATTAGCTGGGTGTGGTGGCACACACTTGTAGTGCCAGCTACTTGGGAGGCTGAGGCGGGGGGATGGTTGAGCCCAGGAATTTGAGGTTGCAGTGAGCTAGAATGACAGCACTGCTCTCCAGCTGAGGTGACAGAGAGACACCTTGTCTCTTGGAAAAAAAAAAAAAAACATGGAAAGCCCACCCACCCAAAGCCTCTAGGGCAGCAGTCCTACTGCCTGCAGCTGAGACCAGTGTCTGGCCTTGGTGAACTGGAGGGTGAGGTCAAAGTTGAGGCCCCCCTCCAATGTGAGGAGCCTCCTGGGCTCACAGCTGCCATGGGGGCCTGCTCCAGCACCCCCAGGCACTCTGAGCCAGGCCAGTAGTTGCAGAGCGAGGGAACAGGAAGCAGGGCAAGGTTGAGATGGGGCGGGGCCCCTGGGGAGTATCTCTGTGATGTAGCCCCCACAGCTGAGGGCCAGCACCTCTGCCCTTGGAGGTTGAGAGGAACAGAACGCCACCCGGTGAAGAGTCAGATCTGCTCTTGCTTCCACCCTCCTCCTCCTCCTCAGTTTCCCCAACGGCAAAATGGAGCAGCTGGTGAGAAGATGGATGAGACCATGAGGGTGCCTGCAAGCCAGAGGCGCTTAGCACATGGCAGGCGATATTCATCACCATGATGAACAGGATTAGCATAAAGGCACCCACCTGCTCGGGCCTCAGGGTAAAACGGGGTTCAAAGACCCAAATGCCCAGTGACTGAGCTGCTGCCCAATAGGAAGCCTGGACGCAGAGGCCTGTGCCCCCAAAGAAGCTGGCTGGAGACAGGAAGAGGGTGTGGGTTGTGGGATCCCAGACTGGGACTGGTGTTGGTTCAACACCCAAGTGGACCTCACGGCTCCTCTGGGAGCCCACTCACTTTTCTGCCTAGCCCAGGGTTTTCTGCTCACCACCCAGCAATGCATGACCAGGAGCCTGGAGGCCTCAGTCCTGCAAGGAGCCTGGGTCCATCCTCTGGGGGCCCTGCCTGCAGGGTGCAAGGATGGCTCCACCCCACACGCAAGCACAGGACGCGTGGACTTTCCAGCCAGACTCCCACCGCCGGTGTGGGTCCAGCCCTCAGCACAACCTGAGCTGAGCTCACCAGAAAGCCTTCCTGGGTTCTCTTCTCCTGGCCCAGAAAGAGTGCGATCCTCACAATGGCTACAGGGAGGCCCACAGGCCAGCCCCTGCCCCAGGGCATTCTCGCCAGGCACACGCTGGACCACCGCCAGACTTTGCAGAGAGGAGACCAAGGCCCTGTCACAGCAAGCAGTGACTACAGACCCAGGACACGCTCTGGGTCTTCTGGCAAGCACCACGCTCCCTTCACTTGGTACCTGCCTGTCCTGGGGGCTGGTGTCCTGGTTGGGCTGCTCTTCTCAACGAGGTGGGCACAGCCGTCCTTCGACCCACCTCATTCAGAGCCATGCCCCACTCTCATCCTGCCCCCCCCCCTCTGTTAACTGCTTAGCCCCTCAAGCTGAGGCCTCCTCCTTCCAGACTCGGGCCACCTCTGCAGGGAGGACCAAGTACAGCAGAGCCCCCAGGAGAAGCTCCCCGCAGGCAGGCCCCAGCCAGCCCCAGCACAGTGCTGCACTGCGGGGAGCAGGGAGGCTCCAGCCAGGCTGCCAAGCCCTGGTCCCTCTGCTGCAGGTGGGCAGAGATGCTGGGTGAGAGCCAGTGTCCGTATGAGAGCCCGTCTCCGGTGAGGGCTCACCCTTCCAAAGGTGCCTAGGGTGCCGACCACAGGAAAGGCCGTGATGCTGCCTGGGGAATGGCACTGGAGCTCCTGGGGGCTCAGTCTTCACACCGCAGTGATGCTGCTGGCTGAATGCAGTCATAAGCTGTGCTTCCTGTACTTTCCTGATTTCTTTGTTCCCACACCATATTTCCATTTGAAAAGGTTCTGCCCTCCAAAAACTATAGAAGAAATGGTTTTCCTACATGTTTCTCTGTACCTGTTACTCCTGTGACGCTATCAAGTGTCTGGGGAAACCCCTTGGGTTCCTGCCACGATGCAGGCTCCTATCTCCGTCAGCACCGACTACACCACCATGCAGCCGGTCTGCCCTCCCGGGGAGGGGGCGGTAAGAAGATGCCACCGAGAAAGGAGGAGAGCACAGCTGGGCACCCGCTTGAGTCCTCAAACCACATATTCCCTCCTAGTCCTGCAACTGCCCTGGGGGCAAACACCCCTGGACTTGGAGCGGCAGCCAGCATGCGACTGGAGGGTCCTTCCTGTGGAGTGGTGCTGCTCCAGCAGAGAAGAGGTGTCACCACAGCCCAGCTGATCTGGGCCCCTGCACTGGCTTCCCGCCCCTCCTGTATCAGCTCTCCAGGCCTCTGGCCTCCACCAAAAACAGCTTCCTCTCAGGCCAGCGTGGGCTCCGGGCACACCTGGCTTCCTGTGCCCTGGCAATGTGACTGCTGGCTCCAACTTACACCTCACTGGACAGGGAGCTCCTGGGGACCTGACTGCACACAGGGCCTCGCGCAGGGCTGTGTGGTACAGATGAGGCCAGCAGATGCCAGGCTGACCAAGCGGGAGGAGGCATCCTTTTCCCCAGCACACGTGCCAAGACAGGGCTGGGAGAAGCCTACCTCCTCAGGACTCCCTCAGTGGCAGCCCCATCCCACCCCCTGCTCCCAGCTGTGGGCTCTGAGACCCACCTGCTCTGCCTGCCAAAGCCTGGGCCTAGGAACAAGACCACGGGCTTATCTGCTGCCACCTGGTAGAGGCATCTGGGCAGGGCGCCCAGCATACTCAGACAGACCCCCTGACCATGCTGGTCTAGTCACTTCTCCAGGAGGTGAGACCTTCGGGGGTGCCCTCCAAATGAGGCCAGGTGCCAGGTCTCACTGTTGTGCAGGAAATGGTGGTGACCGCTCCACAGACCACAGTGGGTGAGTAGCACCCCCAAAGGCACAGCAACCAGGGGCCCGGAAGACCTCACTGGGAGTCCTGGGGCACCATCCAGAGCATAGGGCTGCAGCGTCTGTCCACACAGGCACAGGTGCCAGAGCCTGGGCCCCCAGGAGGAAAGAATACAGGGGCATGGTACTTCTGGGGGGCCTGGGAGGGAACAGCGGTGATAAGGACAGGCCAAGGTGGCCATCAGGGCTCAGGGGAGCAGTTCCTCAGCCCCACCCTGCCAGGACCAGCCGTGTGAACTCCCACAGAAATAACAACAGAGAAAGGACCAGCCAGTGCTAGTGATGGCCACCTGCACTCTGGCACCACTGGGCACCTGACTCCTCCATCTGTGGAGCCTCCTGTAACTCCAGGAGACAGACAAGAAGGGGACTAACCTGCCCATTGCATGTCCCACCACAGAAAGTAGGAGAAGGGGCCCCCAACTCACACCCCATTAGCGGGGTGATGGCTGAGGCCCCCTGAGCTGCCCTGGTGAGGCACTGATTCAGTGATGGTGTTTGGTCAATGTGCTCTGAGGCCACTGACAGCCCTGGATCACCCAGACACACAGAACACCAGAACATTCAGCACGTGTGCCCACGCTGTTAGGCTCAGAAATAACAGACCAGAGTGTGTGTGGTGAGCACAGACACAGAGATCTCTCAATGTAAAAAAAACTGGGAGGGCCGGGCGCGGTGGCTCACGCCTGTAATCCTAGCACTCTGGGAGGCCGAGGCGGGCGGATCGTTCTGAGCTCAGGAGTTCGTGACCAGCCTGAGCAAGAGCGAGACCCCGTCTCTACCCACCAAAAAATAGAAAGAAAATTGGACAGCTAAAAATATATATAGAAAAAATTAGCCGGGCATGGTGGTGCATGCCTGTAGTCCCAGCTACTCGGGAGGCTGAGACAGTAGGATTGCTCGAGCCCAGGAGTTTGAGGTTGCTGTGAGCTAGGCTGAAGCCACG
>RJWJ010019756.1:0-29870 GCA_004363605.1 Indri indri | reverse complement strand
ATGGTGCCACTTCCCCTGGACACTTTCCACACTGCTCCGCACATCTGGGACCCTGAATTCACCACGTGGTCTAAGCGGATGGCACAATCAGCGTGGGAGCTGGGGCTTTCTTTCCCATTTGTTGGAAGTGCTACTTCTCTTGAAGCCTAGGTCAGTATGTCTGTCTGTTTCATAGCTTGACTTTTATAGCAGCCACATCCAATGTTCCTACAAACTGAGCTTTAAAACAACTTAAATATTTCATTTCATGGCCCTTTTCACTTTCTATTGCTGTACTTTTATTTTCACCACTAATTGGTGCTGTTGTCTACACCATCGACTCTGTGTGTGTATTTTAGAAGTTTCTAAAGCTGGAAGCTTCTCCTCTGGGTTACAGAGAATAGAATCCAAGAGTTTTCTTCTTACCTTTTTGCCTCAGGTGCTGAGACTTCCCACTCCCGGTCAGAATCTTTGATGTACCATCTTATCACAGGCTTAGAGACCCTTTCAAAGCCAAATCGTGCTCTGCAGCTAATAGTTAAAGGCTTTCCTGAAAATGCAGAGGCCAGAGAAAACAGGAAGGCAATGATGAGAGTGCTTTGTCCTGTGCGGGGGAGGAAGACTTGCCCAGAAGACCCTTTGCTGACAGTCAGGTTTGCAGGTAGAACAGTTGTGCCAGAAATAACGAAACACCTACATAGCTCTTGCTCAGAAACAAACAAAACCAAGTACATTTGTCTTTAATGGGCAATTTTGTTATCTCAACCACGTAACGGTATGTTCCTAAAAGGAAGATGAGCGTGATCATATCACTAAGTCTTGATAGAGGAATTCTTGCTACATTTTATTATTGTTATCAAAATCTGTCCCTTATTTTTTGTAATGATGTATACTTTTCAAAATGATGTCAAGGAAACGAGGAGCTTTTCAAAATGATGCCAGGAAAACGAGGAGCTTCAGTGACCAGCTCTGCCTTTTGCACCACCACTGAAGAACATGGTGCATCAGTAGAAAACATTTTTCTAACCGATATTTCTGTATTAAATGAAAATCATGAGTTTATTGTAGCATGTAATTTAAAGAAACAATTATTCAGATATTCAGATGCTTTTCTGAACAATGCCCTTTTCTGAACAATGCTCATCTGAACAATGCCCTCGGGATGAGCACAAATGTTATTAGATTTTCTTCTTTCTATCCATTTTCTCCACGAGGGTTACCCAGGTACGCTGTGACTCATGCTTACTATCTAACCATGAAACGGTTAGGAACTCCATTTGAAAACTCATCGTTGCACCTTAATGTTTTTCACCAGTGATACCTTAAATTCACTAATGCTGTCATGTGTAACTTGACTATTTCAAATTAATTTATTTTTTTCCTCCTTTCTCCCTCCTTTCATTCTTGTGATGTTGCCCATATGGTTACTGCAATTTCTGTAATCAAGGTAGGCCCCTATTGCCACCTACTGATTTTACACCATAATATCTACTTTTACATTTATTCCTACAAAAATAAATCTTTTATTCACATGTAAAAGAGCACTTATTTTAGTGAAACAACTGGCATTTGGTTTTAAACAGAGCAATTCTTACTTGGCTGTGTAGAAAGATATAGATGTTATTGAAATTGACAAAATAGAAGGAGACCACAGGGAAGTCACTTTCCCCTCTACCCAACAGAAGACACTACTTCAGAATGCAAATTGTTTGAGCAGAGCTTGTAGTATTCCACTGCAATGCTTTGAAAGGCCAGACCAAACATCATATTCATAAGGGTCAATGCTACTCAAGTTGGTACATTTACAGATGTACTCAATGGATCTAACCAACATACATAACCACCTGCTCCTACAGGTAGTTAAGGAAGAATCTAAAATCTATCGGTCATGTCCGGTGCACCAGCCACTTAGCATACATTGTCCCATTATTTCTCAATGCAACCTTGTAAGATTGGTGTTTTGATACTTATTTGCAGATTTAAAGACTGAGGTTTAGAAGGATTAAGTAAATGTGCAAGATCACAAAACCAGTCAGAGGCTGAGTCAAGCTTCACACCCAATTCTGTGTGACTGGAAAGGCCAGTGCTCTTTTCCTTATATCACACCTAGACCTGCTCTCAGAAGCACATGTCATTCGAGGATGATAAAGTCCAGCTTACCAAGTTCTACTTCCAGTGTGTCCTCGATGGGATCCAGAATGTCTGGTTTGAGGTTAGTGTCTTCCACTAAAAGATGACAATAAAAATCATTATTTGCATTGAGAAATCTGAAGGTCTGCTTGCTGAAGATGTGGGTGCATGGCCACAGTTTGATCTAAATGTTTTGGATCTCCCCCTTCAAATTTTATCCATAATCCATAAGTCTAGGAATTCAAGTTTCCATGTGAAAAGCTTGTCCCAGAATGACTGTGACAACAGGTTGCAGGTGTTAGTAAAATGTCGTTGGTCTTTGATTAATCTGTATGTGTCTGGGTGCCTTTTCTTCCTCCCCAATCCTGCTCATCCCTTGCAAACTTGAGTCCCCGTCCTGGTCTTCTCCTACAAGATTTCTTTTTGATGTCATCTGGCTGAGCAATCCAACAGAAAGAAGAATCCACTTGAGACACTGTATAAGTCAAGCAGATCTGAGCCCAGCCCCTCCATCCTTAAACTCCTGGTTTGCTTCAAAATAAAGGAGAGTCCAGCCCTTAGTTAATAATTTTATCCTTTGGCTTCCTGCCACAAACTGTCAACATGCGTCCTCTGTCGAACTTCCTCCTGAAGGTGTCCTGTCTCCCGATAAAGGAAAATTCAGGGCTTTTGTTCTCGATGTTACCCACTCTTACCTCTCAGAGACCTTTCTTCAGTTACACTATCTCTGTTCTGTGTCTTTAATTCTCTGTCTCTCTCTCTCCTTCTTCCCATCAGCATTCATCCATGCTCAGTATGCTCAGTCTCATTGTTTTAAGAAAGAGAAAACACCCTCTTCCTTCCATCGCTGCCTCACCCATTCTCCTTCTTTCTCAAATTCTTAAAGAGTTCTCTGTGCTCATTTCCTCCATCCCTCACGTGCCATGCAGTCTTATTTCTGTTCCAATCATTCCACTGAGACTGCTTTGGCCAAAGTCACCAGTGACACCCTTGCCCCTAAATTCACTGGGCACAATTGAGTTTTTAATCTTCTTTACCTCTCAGCAGCATCGGCACTGTTGGCCACGCTCTCTTCGAGACCCTTTCTCCTTTCCAAACCCCCGTTCCTGTCCTCTCCTTTAACCTCTGTGCTCACTTCTCTGTGTCCTTGTGGGCTCCCCTTCCTCTGGGCCTCTTTTGCATGCCAGTTCTCTTCCCAGTTCTCTCCTAGTGCTCTTTCACTCTTCCTGCTCCCCCCGGGGAGTGCAGTTCACCCCTGCCTATGAAGGGCCGTGGTGCCTGCGATTTTCTCTCTCTGCACCATCAATTTCACTTCCTCCCCTGCTCTTCTCCCCATCCTTCCCCTGACACACACTCGCCCGTGTGTGTTCTCATACTCATGCTCCGGCTCCTTTGGGGATCTTCCTCCTCTCCCCCGCCTTTCCAAGCGTTGGGGTACTCCAGGGCCCAGTGCTAGACCCTCGTCTCTCTATCCCCACTTCCTGGGTGATCTCGTTCAGTTCCTTGGCTGGAGGTTATCGTGCAAAAGTTGGCCATTCTCACATTCACATCTGCAGCCAGAACTTCTGCAGGCTGGTTTATCTGAACACCCACTTATCATCATGAGTTGGATGACTACAAGACCTTCCAGGCCTCATACTTAATCTCCTCCTCAGATCCTGTTTTTCTTCAGCATTTTCAGGCTTATTAAATGGTGCCAACATTCACCAACTTATCCAGGCCGGAAAACTGAAGCACCCTTGATTTCTCTCTTTCTCCTATTTTCTACACCAAATCCATTGTCATGTTCCGTTGACTCCATCATCCAGGCCCTTCTCATCACCTCTGCTAAGTCTACTCACAGAGCACCCAGAGGCATCTTTTAAGGACAGGACCCACACCTGCTGCGCCCCAGCCGTGTGCTCTGTCGGCCTCTGCACTGACAGACTCAGCACATTGCAGGAAGTTTGCCTGCTTGCCCGACTCAAAACCTGGCTCTCATCCTTGGCTCCTCCTTCCCCCTCCCTCACTCCCATCACTAAATGCTTCCAGATACGCCTTCTTACTTCACTCCATCTCCCACCACTCCCCAGTTCAGGTCCCCTCAGCAATTACCTGCTTGATCTCAGCAACCTCCTGACTCCTCTCCCGGCCTCCATTCTTGCTCTTCAAACCCATTTTCTGCACAGCAGACAGAGTGATCTCCCTCAAATACAAATCTATTCATGACACTCTCCCCCTTAAAACCCTCAGTGTCACCCCATCATTCCTGGGATAAAATCCAAACTTATTAGAACAGTGTAAGGTCAATCCCTTTCCACACCCTCCCCATCAGCTGACCTTCCTGCTCTTTCTGGATGGTACCATGCCCTCCTTCATCTCCTGCCCAACAGCTGTACTGCTCCCTCCACCTTCACTGAGCTAGCTCTTCTCACCTGGACTAGGTGGGCTTCCCCAGGGTTGGGTCCGGTGGGCCTCCCATATGCCCACCGCTCCCCTTTCTCTCTCCACACTGTATTGTGGTAGCCTACTTCCGACCTGTCTGCTCCCCAAATGGTAAGTTCTCAGAGGCCAGATAAAGAGTTCAGGTACTTATTCTTACATCCTTAGCTCTAAGCCTGACACATATTAGATGTGCAGTAAATATTTGTGTGGGAATGAATAAATGCAAGAATGAGTGCATCCATGAGGAAGACAGGAATGATGACAGAGAAGGCTTGATTGAAATAGATGCAATAGATGGTGCAAGGTGTCCTTTGTGTGAGAGAAAAGCAGATTATGCCACTGAGAATTTGAAGGACTGAGTGATGGCCGAATAAAAGAACAATTGCACATCACTTGGAGGGAACAACTGGTGTGCAAGTGGGGTATTCACATTCTACCTTCTCTTTCAAGGAACAATCTAATATATACAAAATCTAAAATAAAATAAAATAAAACCAATCTGAACTACTAGAGGGTGCAAGGGCCAGGAAGCAGCAGGGGTGTTTAATTTGGTCTTCGGGTGCTCCATGTGGTTTGTATGTTACAATAAAAGAAGAGGAGATAAAATTGATTAATATCTTTACTAAGAGCTAAGTCAACCACTCTGTAGCTCTTTGATACAAAGCATGAATGACTGGCTCTGTTATGTTTTGACTGCATAAGCCATGGTTAAATTAATTACATCGTGTAGTTTATTCATGCCGATACTTGTAGAACAACCTAAGGGAAAGGTTAGGGCAAAAATAGATAAGCCACAGAGAGAAATATCCAATGTGCCAATAGACATATGACAAGACATTTAACCAATTATTAGTCAGGGCAGTGTAAATTGGGAGAAAACAAAAAGAAATCCCATGTGATGCCAATCAAAAAGTCTGATAACACCAAATGCCATTTGGCAATAACAGAAATCTGTTCATTACTGATGAGGGTGTAAATTTGCAAAATGATACCTTAGTATGATGCCATGTGCTTGTGACACAAAGCACATTCCATAACAAAACCATACTTTATTAATATATACATACATATGTAGAAAAAGCACAAAAACACAAATGCAAAGGACATAAACTACAAGATGCGACTACACTGGCACAAAAAGGGCAAGGGAAGGAATGGGGCATAGACCTCAGGCTACACCTGCAATGTTTTGTTTCTTTACGGAAAAACAAAAAACAAGATTTTAAGCACATGGAAAAACATTAACGTGATTAAAGCTGATGATAGGTACATGGATGTCACTTAATATTTCTGCGTATGAAATACATTTAATGTATTTTTAATTTATTGCAAAAGCAAATCAGAGACCAGTGCATGGACAACCCAACTAGTGATAACTTGAACATGGTTCAGAACCAAACCTTCCCGGGGGGATGGGAACTGGGTTAGTGGGAAAATTGATGTTTGCCCAACTTCAAGGCTTTTCATCACTACAAATATATGACTATCTTATTCTTTTTCTTTTTTTACTAAGCCAAAGGATGATAATTTTAATTTGGCAAATTGGGGTTAAGATCTCAAATCTTGACACAAAAATCTCACTTACCAATGGTTCTCACTTGAACAACAGCTCTGACTGTCCATGAACTTGCGTTATCCGACTGAGTGTAATCACATACATATGTGCCCTGGTGAAAGTCATAAACTTCATCCACTACCATTGGGTTGCTCCTTTGTTCAGAGAGGAGTTTTCCATTCTAATCCAAAAGATAAGAAAATTGAACAACTTTCTTTAACCAGAGAGCTTTTATTAAAGAAAAATTTTATGAATCGTACCTATAGAAAAACTTTACAAATTTGAACCAGGGAGGAGGAAGATCAGTCTGAGAAAAGGGAATCCCATAAGTTATAAGACATTGTGTTAAACAACTATATTCATAAGATTCTTATTTGAAAAAAGAGGTATTTTCTTTTTCCTTTTGTTTTCTTTCTTTTTCTTTTCTTTTCTTTTTTTTTTTTTTTTTTTTTTTTTTTTGAGAGAGGGTCTTGCTCTTTCACCTGGGCTAGAGTACAGTGCCATCACCATAGCTCACTGCAACCTCAAACTCCTGGGCCCAAGCAATCCTCCTGCCTCAGCCTACCGAGTAGCTGGGACTACAGCCACACACCACCACACTTAGCTAATTTTTAAAACTTTTTGTAGACATGGGGTTTTGCTATATTGCCCTGGTCTCAAACACCTGGCTTCAAGTGATCCTCCTATCTCTGCCTCCCAAAGTGCTAGGATTATAGGAGTGAGCCACCATGAAGAGCCAAGGGGTATTTTCTAACACAATTACATTATATGTAGAAATGAGGAAGCCAAACTTGATCAGCCCACAAAGAGCTACTTAGCCTAGTATACCTCAGAGCATGGCTCCAGGTCCCTGAAGAGTATTCTAGAAAGCTTGTGTTCTAAGGGCTGACACCTAAATGATTTTTTTTTTTAAAGTGTGTATGTGTATATTTTTTTTTCCTGGAAATTGACAGATTGCCCATCTATGAAGGTTATATATAAAATTTCCTCTTTAAATAAAGCTAACTCTAATAAAAGAATAAATTTAGATAAAAGATATTAAGTAAATGAACAGGTACACATAAACAGTACAAAGAATGACTAAAGACTGAGAAACATTTAGCTTACAGTGGACCTGAAGTCAAGGAAGAACTCAATGTAATTTATGAATCTATCTCTCCTGTACTTATAATCTATCAGTGACTCCCTCTTGTCTTTAGGAGAAAGTCTAAAATTCTTCATGGTCTGGTCTGGGTCTCCTTTCCTGGTACTGCCCATCTACCCACTTGCCATTCCCTAAATAGCCAAGTTATTTCTTGATCCCTGAACTTGCACATGTCTCCCACCACTTTTTTCCCACTGGGCAGGCTGCCGCTCAGTCTACAGCTCCAACTCAAAAGGTAACTCCTAAGGTGATAAGTCATCATGCATCTCCCAGCAGAATTGGTCATGTCAAGCTCCCAAAGTAGTGAGCACAAACCATTATTGTGCATAGCCCTTTTGTAGTAATTATGTGTTTATATATCTCCTTCTCCATGGTTATTGAGAGCAGCCTTGGTGCCAAGGCATCTAGCTGGTCCTGGACACCCAGAGAGGAATAAACATGGGTCCCTTCTTTCAGCAAGCTCTCAGTCTAAGAATGCAGGCCCTGAGTAGTAAGCCATTCTATGGCACCATGCACAGAGTGCACAGGGAGCGCGCAGGTGGCCCTATCTCAGCTCACACGATGCTCCGTTAAGGCTAATCAGAGCCTTGAAAAATATGTAGGAATCAATCAATTGAAAGGAAGTGCCATTTTAGGAATATTCGAAACAAAGCATGTACTCAGGAAACAAGGCCAAGGTGAAAGGGCTGATGACCAAAGACGTGTTTGACCTTTGTGTCTCCAGTATTTATCAAGTGGGACAGCAATAGTAAGCTCTCTGAAAATGATGAATGACTAAATGAATGTACAATTGAAAAAAAAAGATTTTCGAGCAGGAGAGTCACATGATCAGACATTTTAGAGAAATGACTGGCAGCTGGTATGGAAATTCTTGTAAGCTTAAGCAAAGACTATCATAGTCACCTTTGTGTCAGCAGGGGCTAGGACATGGTAGGGACTCAACAGATGTCTGTTGAATGATTAACACTGTGCCAGTAATCATGTAGCCCCTGCACTCCATGTGTAATAATGTCCTATGGTATGTACGTTTCCAATTTCCAACTGAGAGTACCAGGAGCATATCTCTTACCATTGTAGTTGAAAGAAAAGAGACAAACAAAAAAAAAATAAAATAATAAGAGTCTGTTATCTTATATAGATTATAGAATTCTTTCTCACGTATTATTGCATATGATCGTCCAGAGGATTCTCTGTCTTGGTTTTTGTGGATTCTATTTCTTCCATTTTATAGATGAGAAAACAGAGGTTCTGGAATTTGAGTGGTTTCTCTCTATATGACAAAGCTGATAAATGAGAGCACTGAGAATTAATCTAGCATTTTCTGGTTCTGAGTTTCATGTTCTGATTGAGGAATTTCCCTTCCGCTTTGCCTGCCGACTGGAAGAAGCAGGGATTCCCCCACTCCAAATCTCTGGTGTGGTTCCTGTGGTCCAAAAAGGAATTTCCAGTAGGTTGGCTAGAAGCCTAAGAGGAAGGCCGTACTTGTCAGAGAGAGGTGGCTGCAGGGAGGAAGTAGCAAAAGGCCAGGAGGTGGGAACATACAAGGTTTAGTATTTGTTAGGTGATCTCAAGGACCAAGAACCTTTCCAATGAACGTTTAAGAGGTTGGTCAAGGGGGTAGGAATTCAGAGATAAACTTTAAGGAACACAGTAATAGCATGCAGAGATCAGAATTTAGAGGGGAAGTGTGTAGTAAATCACATGAGAAAGTAGAGGAGAGGGGATGCAGAGTGTCATTAAGACCTCAGCTGAGTCACTGAGGAACATGGGGAATAACCACATGGGCCTGATTTCTTTTTCATAGAAAGGTAAGTATGGCTTAGTGCATATCACTAAGATTTTATGATGTGGAACTCAAAAGAAACTTCAAAGAAAAGAAATTAGCAATTTATGCCAAGGATGATGAGAAACCTTCAGATAATACAATTACAAATGATCCTAGTAGGAAAGAGACAGGCTAATGTAACTGCAAAAGGAGCTCTTTAATTTGCTCATATGTGAAGCAGTTGTGAACAAAATATGGAAGGAAGAACATCCACCAGTGTGAATCTATATGAATACTGTCAGTAAGTCCTAGAAAAAACTGAAATGTACAAAAAAAAAAAAAAAAAAAGCCAAAGACATTAAGAAGGACTTTTAAAGGTATATGTGAAACAAAGAGAAGAACAAACTTATTCTTATTACTAGGGGCAGTTATGATAACATTATACTACAATCTCAACAAGTTCTTATACTGCGAATCAGTATAGCTACTTCTGGGAGCATTGTGCATGCTATATAATTTTATGGAAATGATGCTCCCTGGAATTGGGCAGCACTGTGGGGCTCCTAGCTGAGCTTCCACCACCTAGTCTGGGAGGACTCCCAGGATCTACATTTCTAGTCCTGTCCTCTCTGATGGACTTCAGGTTTTCATGTCCATTTTAATGTGCCCTATCATAGACTAATGTGTCCAGATCTGTATACATTACCTCTCTCCCACTCCTAATTGAATTAATTTCTACTTTCTCTGGTAAATGACAAATGGTAAATTAGTAAACATCATGAATATATTTTGAGCCAGAAATACCCAAAATACTATAGTCATTTCTTTCACACACCCCGAGTCAAAACTTTTAATCTTTTTATTTCATAAAAATATCACTAGCATCTGCCACCTTTTTTCTGTTCCTACTTCTAGTTCCCTGGATCAGGACTCACACTTGTAAAGTTCTAACACATCAAGAGGGTCCCAGGAACCATCTCGCACGATCAACCCACAACCTTCATTTCTAATCTAACTCTTATTATACCATTCAAGAACTCTCTGCTCCATCATGCTGAGCCCTCACCATTCACTGAATATGCCCTTTGTTTTTTTGTTTCTGTTGCTTATGTTGCTGTTTCTTGCTAAGTATAGCAGCACAGTCTCTTGCCCCAATTATCAATTGAGAATATTTATGCATAATTTTTGCACTAATACTTATCTTTTAAAGGGAAAAGAGTACATTATGAAAATTAATGATGATGGGCTACACGTGATTTCCTAGTGAAAGTCTTAAATTAATTATTTAATAGGTGGTTTATGATCCCTTAGGAAAGGAAGTGATGGTTAATATCAGCCAGCTTGCATTCACTAACAAAAACAATTATATCAAAGTTATATCATTTTCCTTCATGATTGAATGGTTAGACCAGAGGCTCAGAGGAATATAGCATACACAGTGTTTCTTCACTATAGTGAGTTATTTGGAAAGTACTTTCATGATCTCTCTGTTAAACAAAAGACACTTGTGGGCTGAATGATAGGACATTTGGGTGCCTTCTTACTTAATTGAGCAGCAATACACCCAAGTTGTGGATTAATGGACCATATGTAACTAGAAGGATCACTGTCCTCAGAGCTAGCCTGTTCAGTAGTTTTACCAGGGGCTAGAGCAAGCACATATTGTACATGCTTATATCTCTTCTACAAGCCTCACATATCTGCGTGTGATGGCTAGTATGCTGGAATGCAAAATCAGAATTCCAATATCTTGACATGTGAAATGATGCGCTGAAGCCAACAAATTATAATTTAATAGGAATGAATGTAAACTCTTGAGTATGGGTTACAAATTCTGCTCTATAAGCACAAAATAGAGATAATTGGCTCAATTTAGTTCTTGTGCAAAATACCTACCTGCCAACTCATAATAAATTAACCATATAATGGGGCTGTCCCAAAGCTAAAGTAATTGGAGGCTGCATTAATATTCTGTTCAGAACAAGGAAGGAAATAGTTCCTCTGTTTTCAGTATTGGTTAGACAGCATGTGCATTATTGTATTGAACAGGTGTTAGGAAGCTGTCCAGAATCATGAGAGTTCTGAAATGTTCACAGTGAGAACAATTGGATGGGCCAATGTATCAACCTTGGCAATAGTTTTCAAAAATATAATCTAGGTTATCTTTACATCTTCTCTATTTAGAAACATGTTAAATTTGGAGTCTAGCGAATCTCACTGTGCTCAGCAATTCACCATGGTACTAGGCTCACAGAATGCCAACAGTTGCCAGTTATAAGAACTAGGCCAAAAAGAAACGAGGAGAAAAAGTAGCAGATCTAGGTGAAAAAATTCCATGGAACACAGGCCTCAAAAAAAACCCAGCAACCACATCAGCATTGTGGCAAGTGAATGTGGCGAGATTGTTTTAAACCACCAGTGGAAATGTTATTCAGAACACATATCCTACTAACAACAGGTCACAGCAATGTCAGAGAAACCCATATCTTGTTGCCCTAGGCCATTCTAGAAGAGACTTTTCTACTGCTCTTCATTATAATTTTGCCTTGTGTCAAAGATTTGCTTAGCTTAACATCATAAAAATGCCATCCCATTAAATGTAATTGCCATTTAAGAAAAAGCTTGTTTATGCCAAGACTATTTTTATTATATTTCTAGAAATTAGGAAAATATAGAGAAAATATTCTTAGAATAAATAACATATAACTCACTTTAATTCTGACTTTTTAGTTATTAAATATTTTAATTAAGAATCTCCGAGCTTGGTGACCCAGCCAGGCCCCAGTGCTCTCCTTGAGCCTTCTCCAGGCCAAGAAGCAAGTGCAGGTCAGCAATTATCTGCAGAGGGATCAGGTAGCCCCACCCAGTCCCAGCAGCCAAGTGGCAACCTAACCAAGCCTCATGGCTCTGCTTAAGGCTACCCTAGACCCAGAGGAAAATCAAGTCCACACGTATCTGTGGAACATAGCCTTTGCCCCTCCTCACTCTGAGTGGCTGAGCAGCAACCACAGAGAACTCATTTCATTTTGAAGCCTAGCGTGTGGCAGTGCCTAACTACAGATTCTAAACAACAGTACCACCCAGCCAGGCAAAATAATCTGCAACCTTGACTAATCAGAGGCAATCTCAGAACCCAGCCAGCAGCTCTGCCTGACCATAGAGAATAGCCAGTGGTCTCATTGGACCACAGAACACAGCCAACAGTTCCATCTGACCTCAGAATACAGATAACAGCCAAGCCCAGTAGAAAACCTGACACCAAGATCTGCTTATCTGGGGTGACTACCACCTGGCCCATCTAGAATCCCAGGCTAGACTAAATAGTGAAGGTCTGTTAACATCAGAGAACATCTGCAAAGACCAGAAAAGACAACTATTTGTTCAGATGTGCAGGCACAGATGCATGGACACACAGATTATGAGAAATCAGGAAAATAGGACATCACCAAAAGAAACTAATAAAGCTATTTTAATGGAACCTGAAGAAATGGAGACCAATGAGATAACTGACAAAGAATTCAGAAGAATCATCTTAAAGAAATTCAGGGAACTCAGGAAATATGGATAGAAAATCAAATTAATTTTAGAAATAATTCATAAATAAAATGAGAACTTGGAAAAGAAATAGAAATAATTAAAAAATGGAAATCCTAGAGATATATAACATTAATAGACTGATTACACTGAAAAAAAAAATCAATAGAAAGCTTTAAGCAGAAGAAAGAATTAGTATCCTGAAGCTAGGAAATTTGAAATTATCCAGTCAGAGGAACAAAAAGAAAAAAGAATGAAAAATAATGAAGAAGGCTTAAGGGATTTATGGGATATCATCAAGAGAAATACGATTCACACACATAATAGGAATTTTAAAAGAAGAAAATAGAGAGAAAAACCATTATTTAAGGAAATAATGGCTGAAAATTTCCCAAATCTGGGGAAAGACAATATGAAATGCAGAAAGCTCAGATGTCTCCAGACAAATTCAACCCACTGAGGAGTTCACCAAGACACATCATAATCAAATTATCAAAAATCAGTGACAAAGAAAGAATACTGAAAGCAGTAAGAGGTGAGAGATATATCGTATTCAAGGAAATACCAATAAAACTATCAGTGAACTTCTCAGCAGAAACCCTGTAGGTCAGGAGAGAGTGGGATGATATGTTCAAGGTGCTAAAGGGGAAAAACAAACACTTGACCAAAAATATTTTACTTGGCAAAACTTTTCTTTAGAAATGAGGGAGAAATAAAAAGTTTCCCAGATGAACAAAAGCTAAGGGAACTCATTATCACTAGGACTACTTTACAAGACTTGCTAAAGGGAGTTCTTTAAGCTTAAATGGAATGCTTCTTAATAATAACCAAAAAAAAAAAAAAATGAAACTAGAAAACAATAGTATAAGTAATGTGTAGTCATATTCATAATTTTCTAGTACTTACCATAAATACATAAAGCAATTTTATAGCTACTATGAAGTTTAAAACAAAAAAGTGATAAAAAAAAAAACCTGTAGATACAATAAATTGTTAAAGGATACAAACAACAAAAAATGAAAATTTTGACATGAAAATTATAAAAGGTAGTGGGGAAGGGGTGACAGTATAGTTTTTTGATGTGACTAAAGTTAAGTTGTTATAACTTAAAATTGTTTGTTATAAGTATAGGGTGTTTTATGTAAGCCTCATAGTAACCACAAAACAAAAACCTGTAGTAGCTGCACAAAATAGAAAAAGAAAGGACTCAAAACGTAACACCACTGAAAACCATCAAAACACAAAGGAAGACAGTAATAGAGGAAAAATAGATTTAAAAACTGCAAAATACCCAGAAAACAAATTATAAAATGGCAGTAGCAAGTTCTTATCTATCAATAAATACCTTGAATGTAAATGAATTAAATTCTCTAATCAAAAGTAATAGAAAGGCTGAATGGATTTTTTTTAAAAATCCAACCATATGCTGCCTACAATAAACTCACTTTACTACTAAGGATGCACTGAAAGTGAAAGAATGGAAAAAGACAGTTTACACAAATAAAACTGAAAGAGAGTCTATATCTGAAAAATAGACTTTAAGTAAAAAATTATAATAAAAGACAAAGAAGATCATTATATAATGATAAAGTGTCAATTCACTAAAAGGACATAATAATTTTAAATATGTATGCACCAAATTTCAGAGCACCTAAATACATAAAGCAATTGTTAAATGAAGGGAGAGATAGACTGTGATACATTAATGGTAGGGGACTCAGCACCCCTCTTTCAAAAATTGACAGATCATCTAGAGAGAAAATTAGTTTAAAAAAAAGTTGAACTTGAATTACAGTTTAGACCAAATGGACCTAACAGACATTTACAGAATGTTCTACCCCAAAACTGAAGAATATACATTTTTCTCATCAGAAAATGAAATATTTTCCAGGATAGATCATATGTTAGGCCACAAAACAAGTCTCAGCAAATTCAGAAAAATGGAAATCACACCATATATCTTCTCAGACCACAGTAGAATAAAACTAGGAATCAATTTGAAGAGAAATTCTCAAAAAAACACAAATACATGGAAATTAAACAACCTGCTGCTGAGCAATCCTTGGGTCAAATCCTTGATGAAATTAAGATGGAAATCAAAAGATTTTCCAGTTGAATGACAAAGACCACACATGCTTCCACAAACCTCTGGGATAGAGGAAAAGCAGTGCTAAGAGTGAAGGTCATATTCTTGAATGCCTACATCAAAAAGACAGAGAGATCACAAATTAACAACCTAATGTCATACCTCAAGGAACTAGAAAAAGGAGAGCAAACCAAACCCAGAGCCAGCAGAAGGAACAAAATAGCAAAGCTCAGAGAAGCACTAAACAAAATGGAAATAAAAACAAACAAACAAAAAAACCAAAAACAATGTAAAGTATCAATGAAACAAAAGTTTGGTTCTTTGAAAAGATAAATAAAATTGATAGACCACTAGCTAGATCAACCAGAAATAGAAAAGAAAGGACTCAAATAAACTCAATCAGAAATAAAAAAGAGCAACTGATACCACAGAAATACAAAATATCATCCATGACTACTATGAAAACCTCTATGCACACAAATTATAAAATCTAGAGGAAATGGATACATTTATGGAAACACACAAATTCCCAAGCTTGAATCAGGAAGAAATAGGAATCCTGAAGAGACCACTAATAAGTAGCAAGTTTGAAACAGTAGTAAAAAAAATCTCCCCCCAAAAAATAGCCTCCGAACAAACAGATTCACAGCATAATTCTATTAGACCCATGAAAAACTGTCACATATCCTACTGTAACTTTTCCATAACATCAAGAAGGAGGGAATCCTCCTTAACTCATTCTGTGAAGCCAATATTACCCTGATGTCAAAGCCAGGAAAGGGCACTGCAGAAAAAGAAAACTACAGACCAATATCCCTCATGAACATATATACAAAAATCCTCAACAAAAATACTAGCAAACTGAATCCAACCACGTGAAAAGGATAATTCACCATGATCAACTTCATTCCAGTGATGCAAGGGATGGTTCAATACGTACAAATCAATAAATGTAATTTATCACCTAAACGGAATTTAAAACAAAAACCAAATGATCATCTCAATAGATGCAGAAAAAGCATTTGCTTAGCAGTTTTCATTAAAGGAAAGAAGAAAAAAGCATTCAGTAAAATCCAACACTCCTTCATAATAAAAACTCTCAACAAACTAGGCCTAGAAGGAGCATACCTCAAAATAATAAAACCCATATATAGCAAACCCCACAGCCAACACCATACTGAATGGGGAAAAGTTGAAAGCATTCCCTTTAAGAATTGGAAAAAGACAAGGATGTCCACTATCACCACTTCTATTCAACATAGTACTAGATGCTCTAGCCAGAGCAATCAGACAAGAGAAAGAAAAAATGGGTATCCAAATTAGAAAAGAAGAGGTCTAATTATCCTTGTTTGCCAATGACAGGGACTTTTATCTAGAAAACTCTAAAGACTCCACCAAAAGACTCTTAGAATTGCTAAATAAATTCAGTAAATTCTCAGGTTACAAAATTAATGTACACAAATCAATAGCATTTCTATATACTAGTAAGAGTCAAGCTGAGAGTCAAATTAAGAACTCAATACAATTTGTAATAGCTGCAAATTAAACAAAATACCTAGGAGTATACTTACCCAATGAGGTGAAATATCTCTACAAGGATAACTAGAAAACACTGATGAAAGAAATCATAGATGACACAAACAAATGGAAAAACATCCCATGCTCATGGATTAGAAAAATCAACATTGGGCCAGGCATGGTGGCTGACTCCCGTAATACTAGCACTCTAGGAGGCCGAGGTGGGAAGATTGCTCGAGGTCAGGAGTTCGAGACCAGCCTGAGCAACAGTGAGACCCCGTCTCTACTAAAAATAGAAAGAAATTAGCTGGACAACTAAAAATATATAGAAAAAATCAGCCGGGCATGGTGGTGCATGCCTGTAGTCCCAGCTACTCGGGAGGCTGAGGCAGAAGGATTGCTTAAGCCCAGGAGTTTGAGGTTGCTGTGAGCTAAGTTGATGGCAGGGCACTCTGGCCCAGGCAACAGAGGGAGACTCTGCCTCAAAAAAAGAAAGGAAGAAAGAAAGAAAGAAAGAAAGAAAGAAAGAAAGAAAGAAAGAAAGAAAGAAAGAAAGAAAGAGAAAAGAAAAGAAAAGAAAAGAAAAGAAAAATCAACATTGTTAAAATGTCCATACTGCCCAAAATGATTTACAGATTCAATGCAATTTCCATCAAAATACAAACATCATTTTTCATAGATCCATAAAAAATAATCCTAAACTTCATATTGACCCAAAAATGAACCCAAATAGCCAAAGCAATTCTAAGCCAAATGAACAAATCTGGAGGCATCACATTACCTGACTTCAAATTATACTACAAGGCTATAGTAACCAAAACATCATGGTACTGGCATAAAGGTAGACACATAGACCAATGGAGTAGCATAGAGAACCCAGAAATAAAACCATGTAGCTATGATAAACTTCTTTTTGACAAAACAGACAAAAACATACACTGTGGAAAGGAAAAGAAGTCATTTTATAAAACAGACACCTTCACCCAAATGTTTATCACGTCAGAATTCATAGCTGCAAATATATGGAATCAACCTAAGTGTCCATGAACTAATAAGTGGATAAAGAAAATATGATGTGTATGTATACACACACACACACACACACACACACACACACACACACACACACACACACCATGGAGTACTACTCAGCCATAAAAAGGAATGAAATAATGTCTTTTGCAGCAACTTGTATGGAACTGTAGACTATTATCCTAAGTGAAGTATCTTAGGAATAGAACACTAAATACCGCATGTTCTCACTTATAACTGGGAGCTAAATGAGGGAACATATGTTCATAAAGGGTTGTAGTGTACATTGAAAATTAAGAAGAGGGAAGCAGGGAAGAGGATTGAGGGATAAAAATCTACCTATTCGGTACAATGCACACTATTCTGGTGATGGGTACAATGAAAGCCTTGACTTCAGCATCATATAATCGATACACATAACAAAAAACACTTGTAACCCCTAAATTTTTTTTTAATTAAAAAAAAAGATAAATGTTGGCAAGGATGTGGAGAAGAGAGACCTCTTGCACATTGTTGTTGGGAATGTAAATTAGGGAAGACATTATTGAAAACTCTATGGAGGTACCTCAGAAAACTAAAAAATAGAAATACTATATGATTTAGCAATGCCACCTTTGGAACTGGTATATGTCTTTGGAAGATATACTTTAGTATATAGCCAAAGGAATTGAAATAAATATTTCAGAATAAATATTTCAAACAAATATATCTGTACTCTCATGCTCATTACAGCACTATTCACAGTAGCCAAGACATGAAATCAACCTAAGTGTCCATCAACTGATGAATGGATGAAGAAAATATGGTATATATGCATAATTGAATACTAGTCATCCCTAAAAAGAAGGAAATTCTTTCATTTGCAACAACATGAATGAATGCGGAAGACATTAAGCTAATAAACCAGCCATAGAAAGACAATTCATATGCAGAATACGAAAAAGTTGACCTCATAGAAGTAGAGAATAGAATAATGATTACCAGATGCTCGGTTGACGAGAGAAGGTGAATGGAGAGATGTTGGTCAAACAATACAAAGTCTCAGACAGACAGGAGAAATAAGTTTTGAAATCTATTTCATAGCAGAGTAACTATAGTTAATAATAATATATTGTATATTTCAAATAACTAAGAGAGTAGATTTCAAATGTCTCACCACAAAAAATAACTAAGCAAGGTGAAGGCTATGTTAACTATTTGATTTAATCATTCCACCTTGTATACATATATCAAAACATCACATCATCATCATAATTGTATACATTGTACCCTGTAAATGTAGACAGGTATGATTTATTTATTTAAAAGAATAAAAAATAACATAATAAAATAAAACAGCTGAAGAAAATTTTAAAAGAATCTCCAATCCTACATTGTTTCATGTGCCTACTAAAAATATTTTAGAACCCTCCGGAGACTCCAAGTCCCTGGATTTATTTCAGCTGGATACTCTGTACATCTTGTAGGTGTATCCCTGGTCAGCACTTTCATTTGAATTCAATAATACCATGTTCATCCTCTCAGCAAGTGTCAGCTTCATCTGTTCAGAGATCTTAAGTATGACCCACCTATCACACGAGAAACTGTGGGGTTAGCATGAAGGAAAGAGACATTGGTGTTATTCCTGCCTAATGTCATCACTTTAGTGATATGCTACTGCCATGAGGTCTGTGACATCCAGGTTACTGTGTATGTGCGTACGTGTAATTCATGACACAAAACCTGAACTAGAACCTGTCCAAATCTCTATCAGAAGAGGGATAATTTTCACAACAGCTATCATTTGCCTACTTTTAGAACAGCTGCCTGTTCACCATTAAACATATACTGATGTTCACAGTCAAAGTTTCAGAGAAGTGAAACAAAACTTCCTTCTGTGACTGTCACACAGCTTTAGGGTTTAGCTTCCAAGAGCAGTAGATGCAGAGAGCCAGTAACAGTACTGTGTGGCTCGTGCTCACCTGAAAAGTGAATATAGCTTTCATTTTAGGTATACCATCATTGAAAACTCAAACAAACACATTTTCATCTGAAATAACTGGGACAAGTTTGCTTTGCTGGCCTGGGAGCAGCCCACCTAGACAGCAGCACATCTGTCATCCATGACTACAGATACTTTGAACCAAGAGTTCAAAGTATCTGTTGTTCTTGAGAGAGAACTGAAAATAATGAACAGAAGTATTGACTCTTCTTACTATCCTCATTTTAGAGGTTATAAAGTTAATGTTTCTTGAGTTAGAATTTTATGGAGGCCAGCATTCTCTCGTTGTCATTTTAAAATACAAACGTGAGACCACAGCCACACCATCCGCCCTGTGTACTTATTTCTGTCCACCTGTCATCGCAGAGTGTCAAGAATCAAGTGAGAAAATGTCTTCTCTCACCACACTAACCATATCTAACTGCACCCCCAGGAGTCTCTCATTCTCAAATTTTGGGGTGCATAAAACCTCCAGATAAACATGATCCACCTTTCTGACTTTAATCAATGGCAATTTTAAATGATATTTTTATATTTACAAACAGCATTATAAAGTTGAGTGTAAAATTGTGCATGATTTTTAAGGCAAAGTATTGGACTTCAGATATTGCAATTGTAGGGGGGCAGTATAGAGTCACTTGCCAGAATCCACCACTTAAGGTTTAACTGACACAAACCTCTGTTGAAGGAGATATTTAAGCAGCATTTACACATCTGCTAGTATTTGAAAAAACTATAAACCATGATAGAAATGTGAAATGTTTCTGTTATAAGAGTTCATGTACATGTGGTCGATGACTCAACATCATTTTGAAACTTACCCTTGTTCCCTTTTTCTCTGAGCACTGTACTCGCTCCCCACCATCTCACCTGTACAAAACACCTGTTACCCAGGGCCACCCTGGGCTTGTCCTAACTGTCCTCCCAGATGTGTCCTTTTTGGAAAGTGTTCCAGTCTCCTATTTCTTTCACAAACCCTTCAAGACTTTCTTGTTTGGTGTCCCCTTTCCCTTCTCAGTGCCCACTGCTTTCTAAAGACAGCAAAAATGAATTAACCTGTTCTTCTGCATTACCAGATGTAAGCTTATGTCTTACCTCATGTGTAATATATTTGAATTTTAGAAATGTTTCTTGCATTGATCAAAAAGGTGGTTCTAATAATTAGAATATCAGGGGGACGAGACCATTTTAGAAATTGAGTTCTCCTGCACAGGCATGGGGCTGGTTTTTCAGAAGCTCTAAACCTCAGATTCTTGAACACGCTTTTCTATGAAGTACCTGCAGAGATGTTACCATAAAAACAACGTTCTCATATTAATTTCAGAGAATTCATTCTCACCTGGTACCAGGTCACCTCTGGACTTTGTACACCACTTTGGCAGCTGAGACTGGGGCAATGAATGGAGTTAGTGCTACCAAGAAGTAAGTATTGCTTGTGTAATGTCGGATTCTCACAAGATGCATTTGTCTGGAGCTTAACTTCTAAGACCGTCTTGACACAACAGGCCACATCCTGGGGGCTCCTAGGAGATTAATAAGGTCTTGTGAACATAGATATTTTATCCACATAATAAAGGATTTGGGAATTTTTTCAGATAGGAATGCATTGGAACATACCTAATCCTGGGTCTACAAATATATGACCCAGCAATATTCATCCCTGGGGTCAAAAAACGAAGGCTATTCTTTTCCTGAATGATGTGAGGATAGCTTTCTGGAATTTCCTCTAATGGATCTCCACTCTGAGGTTGTAGGTACCACTGGACATAAGACAGGTCCTTACTACCCCCACAGGGCAGGTGTTCAGGGCCTTGAGTTGGTAAGTGTTGACTTCTATGATAGAAATTTGATTTCCGTGGCACTGGCAAATCACAAAATAAGACAAACTCTTCATCATTCATTGAAGAATATATCCAAAGGAGTTTTCTAGTGTAACAATCTGAAATCACAATAAACAAAACAACACAGAAACACATTAGAAGATGAAACTCTAACATATTTACAAATGATACTTGATTTGGCAAGAGAATAAGCTTCCTTGTGTGTCTTTATTCTTCACTGTGACCACTTTGTCAGGGAAAGGAAGTGAAAGTTCTAATTCCCTCGTAGTGGACTTCAGCATGGCCTGTAGCACCCTGGTTTCCTGTGAAAGATGGCTGAACCATTGCTCATTCCTCCTTAGCTGTGCTCACCAAACACTCAGCTGCAGTCACTGAGTCCCCCATCAATGCTTGGTATCGGCCGAAAGCTGTTCACACGCAATACTTCTCCTCCTACTCTCTTTTTAACAGTAGAAAGGAAAAGCTGTGTATTGATATGTCATGATGCTGATACACCCAATTATCTGTCACTTTAAGCTTTGACCACAAGGCTTGCAGTGTTAACATGAAAAGTGGAAACTCCTACCTGAAATATTAAGTCCTTTCATCCTCTCCCCCGCGACAAGACAAAGAAACATCCAGCCCAAATAAAGCATTGTTCTCCCCCGTTCCCGTCATCACTTCAGTAACTTGGTTCTGCTGGGCCACAGCAGAGCAAGATGAGAGTCAGAGCTCCGCCCTGAGTATCCTCTTCATTTCTGTAAATCAAGAAATGGGAAATGGAGAAATCGGAACCAGTGACCAAAATACAAGTCACACAGGAAGCTTTGAAAGGGCAGGTCCTACCCAAACGGGCCTTCGCATACCCACATACCCATACTTTGTGTGGGTATTTCCAATGGCGTGCAGCAATTCTTTTATCTGTGTCATTTCTTATACATTTAAAGGAGGGAACTCAACTCCAGCTCATGGTATCCCTTGGACCTATGCACAATACAGTGTGTTCTTTTAATGCCATTTTTTCCCCTCATGAGTATGTATATCTCTGTGAGTAATTTGGAAAGAGTTACGTTTAACTTTTCCTGAAAAGATGACCCGGATTGAATGAAAACATCAGATTCTTCACAGTTAGGGAAGCTAGAGATATAGCTACCATCTGCAAAATGTGAGAAAATGTGAAAATGTCTGCATATCACTAGTTTGTATTAACTGTTGGAGAATAGAGGAAGCCTGCCTCTCTCCCTGCCCCAAATAAAAAAGGGAAAGTTGTCCCTGGATGGCATCACTACCGATCTTCTCAAACAGAAAATGGAGCATAGGTCACCCCAAGAAAGAGAATCAGAGCTGGGCTGTGTCTGTGGTGCTTTTATCCCCTTTGTTGATAGGGTGGTCGTGGTAACTTTCAAACCACTTATAAGAGATGAGAAGCCTGGGTGGGTAATATTTTATTATTATTTCATTTTGTTTTAGGCAGAAGCTAAAAGTATTTAGCTACAGAACAGTTTTGTCATGTCTCTTAGAATTCTGAACTATTATCATCAACTTAAAGATAACTTACATATAACCCCTGGGGTAATAGTAAGTTCCCCCTGAACTTTGGCTAAAATTTCTCACTAAAACACTTCCACACTGTCATAGGCTCTCTAAGGGAAGTGGGGGTGGGGGGGCTGGTAGTAAACGGTACAGTGCCTGTCCTCAAGGGTCTATCACAGTATGGAGGACACAGGAAAAGAAACAATTATTCTGACACTCATTAAAACAATAAGGAAGACTTTACTCAAGACCATTGCAATACAGGTATTGATTGCAATAGGGGAGAGAGCAAGTTCACCTCCCAACATAACAGGATGTGTGGGAATTTACAGCCAAGGAGCAGGGTGGGGTTAATGGATGGAAAATTACTAAGACACATCAAGGAAACATGGAATCATGCTAAACTGACCTAACAGGATTCTTTCTAAATGTAGGACTTACATATCAAGGGTGGTGGATGAGGAACTTGCTCAGATATCAAGAGTGATCAGATACCAAGGGTGGATGATAACTTAGCAGGATTTTTTTGCTAAGACTGAGCTGGGCAGGCCAAAGATAGGACAGGTGACAAGGCTGAGGCCTAATGGAGAAGGTGGCTCAGGGGACCTGACTACAAGTTGGCCAGGGAAAGAGTCCTTGTCAACATAAACATGCAGATGAATCATTACAACAAAATGCAATAAAGAAACAAAGTGCAGTGATGACAGGAAAGAAAAAAATAAAGAGGGAAGAAAAGAAAGAACAAAAGAGAGGAAGGAAGGGAGGGAGGGAAAGTTACATTAAATATTATAAGGCCACTCTAAAAGTTCCCTTTAAAAATTGTCTCCTCACAATATCCCTGATTTTTTTAAGGTGCTGACAAAATCAATCTCTTCCTTTCTTTCTCTGTCTGTATCTCTCCTCTGCGTCTATCCAGCCATGGAAGTGTCTCTCCTCCCTCCTTCCTGTGCTCCTAGGCCATTCTTGCAGCCACCATCCCGGCTTTCCCAGGACCTTATCTTTCCAGGTAGCTTCATCTTTTCTCATAAAGACATACTTAGGTTTTCTCACCTTATAAAATTCTTCATCTGTAATCATTCCCCCCTGCCCCCCCCCCCGCCACGCGCACACATCCTGTCTCCAGCATCTTTAGGATGGAGGGAGTAATTTTAATCATTATAAATTAATTAGTAATTAACGTTTCTCTAGCAGAAACATTCAGTTTGAGGTGTCTTGGTGATGGAACTGGAGAGTTCCCAGGGCAGCCGCGCGGGTGGGGAGGGACAGAGCCGGGGTCCGGGTGTCAGCCGCGTGAGTGGGGAGTCAGTCCGCAGCCCTAGAGGAAAGGTGGACGAGGTCCCCGGAGGAACATCAGCCTTTAAGAGTGGGCAAGGGCCTAGGGAAAATAAAGATAACAAACCCAAAAGGAGGGCAAGCAGCAGAGCGGAGAGACCGCCTTGACTCTCGGGACAGAGAAGTCTGGCGGAGAGACTAGACATCAACGTCAGCAGCTGCAGAGGAGTCGCACGGGAAAGACTGAGAAGGGTCCACCGGGTTTGCCCCCGGGAGATGAGCAGCGAGGTGAGGGAGGCTCCGGGATGAAGAGAGCAGAGGAGGGAATGGGGGGTGTGGGAGAAACGCGCCCTCCACGGGCTGCCCTGTGCTGGGAAGCGAGGCGCTGTCGCTCATATTGAAGACGAGAGCGCTTTGGGCAAGATTCCCCTGCGAGGGGATGAGTCAGCCTGCCAGCGGGGTCAAGTACAAGTGACAGTGAGGAGGGAGGGCGAGGCCGGAAGAGAAGGGGTCCCCCGACACCGCGGAGAGATTAACGTGGGTCGGAGGCAGGCAGAGCCGGTCAGAATGGGGAGCTCTGACCAGACCACTCTGCCCAGGTGGGAGCTGCGAGTCCAGGGCGGCGCCACCTGGCTGCTAACCTTGCGGTCTGCTGAGAGCAAGGGCCTGCTCAGGGGAGAAGGAAATGAGCCCTGCAGAGCATCCGGCTGCGGACGGGGTGGGGGGCTCTAGGGTCACTGCGTTCTTTATCGCCATCGTTCTTACAAGGCCTGCAGTCAAGGAACCAGGCAGGATGAGCAACTGCCTTTAAAGATGCGGTCTCCCCACTTGCCTTTCCTTTACCTACAAGACCCCTGAAAGAAAGTCTTCCCCAGCTAGAGCCCCCTGGGATATCTTCCTAAAAAGCAACCCTGAGAACTTCATTTTCATGCTAAAAACTCCACCAACTCCCAACACCCATGAAATAAAGAGGTGATTCCAATGCACCGTGTACAAAACCCTGTAGGATTTCTTCCTCTGAGAGATTTTCCCTGATCCCCTGGATAAAGAAGCCTCTCCCTCCCTCCTCACCAGAAGCCATCTCCCCTGTTACTCATTTTGTATTGCTTTTGTCCTTGCACATATTATTGTCTGAAAATATCTTATTCCTAAAACTTTCCCCCCAACTAAAATAAAAGTTCTATGCCAGCAGAAACTGAGTCTGTCTTTCTGGAGTCTGTATCCTCTCTCCCGGAACAGTGTCTAGCTAACAACAGGAGTTCAGTAACGACTTGTTCAGAATTTAGCCACACTACAGTAGAATTGTTGGTTCATATACTTGTTTCGTATTCCATGTCTGCATGTCCAAGCCTGTAGTAAATTGGTTATCAAGACACTCAGCAGTCTCCAGCCCTCAGAATTCCCACCCCAACCTTGAGATGGCAGACATTCCCTAGTGATGCACCCACCTGCCGACCTTGGACCTCAGGCTGCCTGGGCCTGATTCCAGGCTGCAGCTTTGGCTCTGGGACAGTGTTTCTCAAATTATCTTGATTTTAAGGATCACCTGAAACACTTGTTACAAATACAGATTTCTGTGCTCACCAAGGACTCATTAAATCAGATTCTCTTGGAGAAGAGCAACGGACTCTATACCATAAACAAGAGTCAGGGCAATTGCTATGATTCAAGAGACATTTTGGGGAAGTCCTGCTCAGGGACAAGCATAGAACCTGGAGAGGTGGATCAGCACTGAGTTCTAGTAGCTGTTGCCAGCACTGTTGGCAACAGAACATCACACGGAAAAGCCCATTCTGAAAATCCAACCCACACCTTATGACTTGTCAGTGTCTACCTTTTTAAGACCATGTAATGTCTAAGTGATGCCTTTAATTCCACCATCACCAAAATGCTTCAGTGAATCATAAGGATTCATGCAAGTGCAGAGTATATCATTTATTGAGCACTGGGCAACTAAAGCCAAACCAGGCTGCAGACTCTTTCATGGAAGTACAATGATGTAGCACTCATTTACTTTCTGTAAAGTAAAGATGAGTGTTGTCTTTCTCCTTTTACAGATGGACAACCAAGGCTCACATTGGCTGGTATGATTTAGAAGAGAGATTGCTCTCCAGGTGTAGAGGGTCTCAAAGCTTCTGATTTTCCCATCACCACATGCTGTCCCTCGCAAAAGGGAATGAGAGCCCAACAGGGCTTCAAGAATCTGCAGGTCTTATTCCCAAAGCATTTTCCAGATGCATTCTTTTGAAAAATCATATTTCTTTTGTCAGAGTATGAAGATTTCCCATTCAGTTAGTCAAGGCTATACCTTCAACTATCTTTGGGAGGAATAATTAATCAAAATTTTTGCTGACCAAAGCTTTCGATGGGAGAAGGGGAGGAGAGAGAGGAAAATGCTGGAGAATGCAGGTGTCAACAGGGGATCTGAGGCCCAGGAAGAGCAATCTCACTGTCAAAGACAGCCTGAACTACTTTACATGGAGAACACATGTGCAAATAAGGATTGGCGTGATATAATAGTAACAGTATTTAATTCAACTAATATTATTAAGATTATCTCATTGTCCATGGTAGCTATATACCCCATTGTCTAAGGATGAGAGAAAATGAAGGGTGTAGTGCCTGCCCTCAAAGATCTTAAAATGGGTAGTTAAAATGGGTATTCAAATTCAGCAAACATCTTGAATCCCTCTACCCTTAACTATTCCTGTAAAATGCTCAAAGCACTATGGATAGGTTTATTTTATAACCACCAGTTTTTTAAAAAGTGAAAAAACTTTTTTATAAAAACCCCATATATATGGAGATGTAAATTATACTAGTGAGATAGTACATCTGTTATTCTAAAATATGTCAGGAAAAGCAATTGCATTAACAATTCATTTTGAAAATTACTTAAGCTCTTTTCCCAATTTATATTTTTGGGTTAGGAAATCCAGGGGAAAAAAAAGTACTATTGTCTTACCTTATTTCCTGTTCTTAAGACATAAAAAAGAGGAAGGAACTTCAAGTTCTTATTTCAGTGACTGCCGGCTTTTTGTATCTGAAGAAAAACATGTGAGAATATCCATTTTCAAAGAGTTCTACTGTATTTCTTCCTTATCAGAGGGCTATCTGGAGAAGACACAATAGCTATTTAACTCACACAGTTTGAATTAATTATGCCTAGAGAGAAAAAAGAAAACCTTTGGTATTTTGTAAATGACCATTAACATTGTGAAAAGCATGGTCATATAGAGGAAAATCAAATAAACTACCTCTATCAGTAGAAGGAAATGCCCTCAAGATGAAACACATAAAACTCTTCTTCAACCAACCTCCTTGACTAGATAAGGTTTGTGGTTGGGTTTAGTTGAAAGAGTGAGTAAGTCTGTTTCCTTTACAGGAATTTCCTGTAAAGAATATTAACATCAACTCATTTTCTCAACTGTGGGTTTTTTTTTTTTTCTTGTAAAACTAACCCCTAAAAGTGTAACCTTTAAGATCAAAACTAAAGCTTGTTTTGTAATTAACTTTTTAGTTCTGAAAAAGAAAAAGAGATGTTTCCAATATCACTTACATGAAGCCATAATTTATTGATACAGAGAGGGAAATAAATTTAAAGTCTATAATTGCTCAAGGTTTTTCATACCTGTTTATTAAGAGAACACTTCAGAAAAGAACATATAATTACGAAGCCCATTGTTCCTTTGACAGAGCAACTAAAACCACTTAACACTTAGGACACTCAGAGACCACACTGGTCATAAAGAGTTTTGTCTACAAAACATCTTGGTTAAGCCTAGATATCATCTTCCCTCAAGAGTCTAATATCCTAATAGCATGTTGTGGGGGTGAGGGAAACTTCCTCTTCACCCCAGAAGGTTCACTGAAAGATCAACTCACGACAAGGCAGATTAATAAGAGACAGAGATTTATTTACCATGTGCATGGGGGAAATCACAGAGTGATTACTCAATATCCCAGTGGAGTACAGAAGTTTATATAATTTCATTTTAGAGGGGCAGCGAGATGAGGAATATAGGTAATTCTGTTTAGGGGCAATAAATGGTTACTACGAAGAATGAATAGATACTTGGGAGAATGAATGGATGGAGAGAAACAGATTGACTTGCAAATGATTCTCTTTGGAAATTACATTAACCTGAGATACAGACATTATATATAAAAGGATTTGGGTTAAACTGGTTGCATTCTTGATCTGCTTTCCTGTAATATATTGAGATAACAGGGAGGGGAAGGGAAGTCTATTGGTCTTTTTGATGGGTCCATCTGGCTTTATGCAGATAGAGGGAAAGCCCCTTCCAAGGCCTGTTGATCTCTAAAGACCTTTAATTCAAAATACTCTTTATACCAAGGGGTCATATTTTGGGGTGAAATTTCCTGAACTCCTTCAACATCAAAGCTCCAAGCTATTTCTACATATAACTGGAAAATAACATAAATTACAAATAAAAACTAACTTTACTTTGGGATGAAGTATAGAAGAGGAATTAGCAATTATAGCCAGGAATGAACCCCAAAAATGTATCCACCACTGACCATGAATCTTCCTATAATTGCAGGAGGATGTTAGGATATTTTTTTTAAGCCAATTCCAAGAGTGGTAAGAGGGAGCAATGGAAAAGACACTCCAGGAATGTGAAGCTCTAGGCTCACAGAGCACATGGAAATAGCACCAATGATAAGAATAAGGGCAGTAGTAGACCTGGGAAGTTTGGGAGAGGTATGGTTGGGTAGTGAAAAAGGCTAAAAAATAAGGTGTTGTTTATGAGAAGTGTTCAATAACTATCTGGTTGAACTAAGTGAATTGGGGTGTGAGAGCTGTCCTTGTGAAGTTTTGGAGATCCAAGGGGCTTTTGATCAGTTCTATAAAGTCAATGTCAACTCCTCAAAGCAGTCTGGTCATATCTGAAAATATGCCATTCCAGTTAAAACCTTGGTAAAAGAACTAATGTCTCCAATTGTGTCTTGTTACAGAAAACAGACTCTTATTGAACTTACATAAATAACTAGATTGTCACAAAATAAGAATACTCGTGAATAGTTTCCCTGTTGCTCCATGAATTAATATAGATGTGTTTGCAGACAGGGTTTGTCTTAGGAGTTTTGCAGAGCTTTGCCCTGAAGGAATATGTGAACGTGTTGGTTTGCATTTCAAATGCTGTTACACTCGGAAGGGCGTCTCTGAAAGACAGTAGCAGCTGTATCCCACAAGGCGCCGTGTTTCTCAGACCTAAAGGTTTGGATTTGCTTTGTAAAGCAAAGCAAATCTTTTAAAAACTACAGGATGAGAGCTGACAATGGAGTGCCCCCCGGAACAGACAGCTGCCCGAATGGCTAGAAGCAAAGCTCTTGTTTGAACACTCTAGACTACCTGTCTCCATTCACAATAACCTAATAAATATGGAGCCAACATATCTCTGTTTAACCCCTCTGTTAAGTGATAAACTTACCTTAGAACTTAGAAGTTAACCTTTGAAACATTTTGTAACCATTTGTTCATGTAGATAGAATTAGTTAAAGGATCTGTAAAAGCCTTTTGAAAAATCTATTAACCTGAGAGGAACTACCTGCTGTTATGTAAATCTGCCACCCCTGGCAATTAATCACTATTCCCTATAAGTTACCATGTAAGACCTCATTCGGGGCTTTTTGACACCCACAGAGAAGGTCTAGGCCCCCTGAGATCCCGCTTTGCCTATAATCTTCATAAACTTATAAAACTATATCTCTGTCCCTGTGTATTCTTTCATTTCTTTTATTTTCCATTTTTCTCTATTATTTTCTTATCCCTTGCAACTCTACCAAAGGGACCCAGTTTTTTGCGGGGAACGTTGGCCATGTTCCCGGCATTTCCCATTCTTGGAGAAATCGGGTGGAGAAAAAGGCAAATGTTTCTTATATGTACACTTATGTGATGTTCAGTCACTACCAATTTGATGGTGAGTATATGTGGTGCTTGTTTTTCCATTCTTGGGATACTTCGCTTAGTAGAATGCGTTCCAACCCTATCCAGGAGTATACAAGAGGTGCTATATCACTATTGTTTCTTAAAGCTGAATAGTACTCCATGGTATACATATACCACATTTTA
>RJWJ010019755.1:0-23587 GCA_004363605.1 Indri indri | reverse complement strand
ATCTAGAATTCTTTATCCAGAATTCTTTATTCTTTGAAAACATTGTTCAAAACTTGAGACAAAATAAACCCATTTTCAGACTAAAAAGCTGAGAGAATTCATTGCCAGCAAACTGATGCTACAAAGATATTAAAGGAAGTTCTTAAGCCTGAAAAAATTATGTGCCAGATGGAAATTTATATCTAAATCAGGAAATGAGGAGTGCCAGTAATGGTAAAAATATAGATAAATCTAAAAAAAATTATTCATGTCATAATTTTTTAAAAGTATTCGATTGTTTAAACAAAAATAAGAATGTATTTTAGAGTTTATAACATGTGGAAGTAAAATATATGACAATAATACAAACAATGGTAGAGAAGGTAGCATACTTTTATGAGCTTCTTATCCTTGAGATATTCTAATATCGTGCAAAGTTAGACTGTGGTAAGTTAAAGATCATATTGTAAACTCTAAGACAACTATTGAAAAAATAGAATGAAGTAGTATAACTTTTAGCCAATTAAGGAGATTAATGGAGCACTAAAAACATTTTCAATCCAAAAGATTGTAGGAATGGAGAACTGAAAAAGGAACAGATGGGACCAATTGAAAACAAAGAGCAAGATAGTAGCCTTAAACTCAGGCACATCAAAGTAATTACATCAAGTGGAAATGTGCTAAACCCTCCAATTAAAAGACAGAGATTGTTAGATTGAATTAAAAGCAATATACAACTGTGCACTGTTTATGAGAAGTGTGCATTAAATCTAAAGACACAGACACAGAAAGAAGATATACTGTACAAATACTAATCATAAACTAAAGTAGCTGTATTAGTAGCAGATAAAGTGGACTTCAGGACAAGGAATGTTATGTAAAGAGGGATATTTCACAATGATAAGGGGTTAAATCATGAAGAAGGTATAATAATCCTAAATGTATACACACCTAATGACAGAGCTTCAAAATGCATGAAGCAAAAACTAACAGAACTAAAGTGAGAAAGGTAAATATACAAGTGTAGCTGCAAATTTCAAGACTCCTTCCTCAGAAATTGACAATCACTAAAGATATTGAAAAACACTATCAATCAATCTGACTTATTTAACATTTGTAGAACATTTCAGCTAACAACTTTAGGATACACATTATTTTTAAGTGTACATTGAACATTTGCCAAGATACATGTTAGGTTGTATTCATCTTAACAAATTTTAAAAGATTTAAATCATAGAAAGTATTTGTGACTACAAGGGAATTAAATTATATATCAATAACAAAAAGATAATTGGACAATCCCCAAGTACTTGGAATGAAAGCAGCATACTTCTAAATAATCTGTAAGTAAAAAGAAATACAGGAATATTAGAAAATATTTTAACTGATATTTTAGCTAATTTTAAATGATAATGAAAATAAAGCATACCACAATTTGTGGGATATGTCTGAAGCAGTGCTTAAAGGGAAGTTTATAGCTTTTAGTGATTATATTCAAAAAGTTTTAAGACTTAAAATCAATTATTAAGCATGTATCTTAAAAAGCTGGAAAAATAAGAAAATTAAACTCAAGTATGCAGAAAGAAGTAATCAAAAGAATAAATCAATGAAATAAAAAACGGATAACAGAGAAAAATCAATGAAACCCAAAATTGGTTCTTTGAAAAGATGACTAAAAATGATAACTACTAGCTAGACTGATCAAGAAAAAACAATAGCACACACACATTACCAGTATCAAGAATGAAAGTAGGGAAAAACAAAACTAATATTGTAAACAATTTTATTCAATAACTCACATCAAGTGGGAAAATTCTTTTAGACACAAATTACTATAAATAAAATTGATACTAGAAGAATAGAAAATGTGGGTAGCCTTATATCTATTTTTTAGAAAGTGAATTTTTAATTTAAAACATTCCCAGTAAGAAAATCCAGATCCAAATGGATTTATAGATAATTCTATCAAACATTTAAGGAAGTAAAAATACTATTTTAAACCTTCTTTCAGATATTAAAGGAGGAGGAACATTTCCCAACTTATTTTATAAAATGAAGCCAGCATAACTCTGAGAGCAAAACCAGACAAAGACATTATAGTTCACAAAAGAACTACAAATGCATATTCCTCTTGAACCTGGACACATGGAACCTTAACACCATGACCCAGTGGTGCTTATTCCAGGAACTCAAGGTTAGTCTTACATTTGAAAATCAGTCAGTGTAATTTATCACATTAGCAGAATAAAGGGGTGGAATCATAAGAGTATCTCAATAGATGCAGAAAAATCATTTCACTAAAATTTATTAGCCAACAAACTAGGAATAGAAGCAAACTTCTTCAACCTAACAAAGGGCCTTTGTGAAAAATTTATAACTAAATCATATTTAATGGTGAAATACTGACTGCTTGCCCCATAGGATGGAAAACAAGGCAAGAATATCCATCCTAACTGCTTTTATTCAGCATTATATTGGAGGTCCCTACCTGTGCAATAAGACAATAAAATAATCAAAAACATACAGATTGGTTAGGGAGAAGTAAAACCTTCTTTGCAGACACGATCATCTATGTAGAAAATTCTAAGAAATCTACAAAAGAGAAACAAAACCTACTAGAATAAGTTAGTTGTTTAGCAGGATCACAGGATATAAGGTCAGTATACCAAAATCAATTGTATTTCCATATATTAGCAATAAATAATTAAAAATGTCAAGTTTTAAAAACATTTACAGTAACATCAAAATGTGAAATACAAGTAAATTTAATAAGATATATGCCTTTACACTGAAAGCTGTAAAACATTGCTGAGATAAATTGAAGAAGATCTTAATAAATGGAGAGATATACTGTGTCCCATGAATCAGAAGACTATGTTATTAAGATGCAAATACTCTCTCAATTGATCTATAGATTCAATCAAATTCCAATCAGAATCCCAAAAGACTTTTTTTGTAGAAATTAATAGCCCATTTCTAAAATTTATATGGAAATTCAAAGCACCTATAATAGCTAAAGCAGTTTTCAAAAAGTAAAGTTTATACCTGTGATTTCAAGACTTAGTATAAAGCTATAGTAATCAAAACAGTGTGGTATTGGCACAGATACCAATAAATAACAGCTTTATTCATAACAGCCAAAACCTTGAAATAACCTTAATTTCCAAAACAAAAGAATGAACAGTAAAATTGTGGTTTATTCACAGAATGGAGTACTACTCAGCAAAAACACAACAAACTACCAATACAGACAACACTGAGATGTGATGAATCTCAAATATTGCTAAGTGAAAGAAGCCCTTTACTATAATTCAGTTTATATAAACTTACAGAACAAACAAAAATCATCTAAGGTGGAAGAAATCAATGATTGCCTCTATGAGGGGTGAGTGGTAGGGTTGATTGGGAAGCTGTACAAGGATCTGTCTGTGGTGATTGAAATATCATATATTTTGATAGGGTGTGGTATGTAGGTGTATGAAATTGTCAAAACTAATTGAACTGTACCCTTAACATCTGTGCATTTCATGGTATGAAAGCCAAAAAGATTTTGTAGTTAACATTTATTTTGCACTTCTGATATACCAGGCACTATTATAAGTGCTTACATGTATTTAAACATTTAATCCTAACGACTCTAAGAGGGATGTATCATTATTATCGCCATTTTACAAATGAGGAAAAGGAGACAAAGAGGTTACACAGCATTTTGTAACTAGTTAGTGTGAGGCTGGAATTGAAATTCAGACAGTTTGGCTCCAGAGCCCAAACTCTTGCATCCCTGGGAGGAATATATTTAAAAGTTGCCAGTAGGCTTTAATAGGAGGGAGTTACAAAACAGACTAAAAAATAGAATATTGTGGCTTGAAAATGAAAATAATTTCCAGTTCAAATTTTTAAAGTGAAGTATTTAAGAATAATGAAGTTAAGTCTTAGGATGTAGCCATGTGAGTGGATTCAGAAGAGAGAGGAGAGAAAGGCTTTTGAAGGAAAGAAAGTTAAGGGATCATTAGGATGTCGAACAGTTAGAAGGTAAGATGAACCTGGTCCCGACATATTTCAGGGACATTTATAGACAATGGTGGGGGTGTGTCCATGGGGATAGAAGGAGTGATCAGGGAGTGATTTGAAGATTGAGAAAGTGAAAAGGGTAGCAGAGCCTGCCTTTGCAATGTCTCAGGCTTCAAAGATGAATTCAACAGCACATCAAAAAGATAATTCACCATGATCAAGTGGGTTTCATTCCAGGGATACAAGGATGGTTCAATATATGCAAATCAATAAATGTGATTCACAACATAAAAAGAAGTAACAACACAGACCATGTGATCATCTCAATAGATGCAGAAAAAGCATTCAATAAAATCCAGCACCGCTTCATGATAAAAACCCTCAACAAACTAGGCATAGGAGGAACATACCTCAAAATAGTAAAAGCCATATATGAAAAACCCGCAGCCAACATCACACTAAATGGGAAAAAGTTGAAAGCATACCCCCTAAGATCTGTAAGAAGACAAGATGCCCACCACTCCTATTAACATAGTACTGGAAGTCCTAGTCAGAGCAATAAGGCAAGAAAAAGAAATAAAGGGCATTTAAGTTGGCAAAGAGAAAGCCAAACTGTCCCTGTTTACCTGCAATATGATCTTATATCTAGAAAACCCTAAAGATTCCACCAAGAGACTCCTAGAATTGACAATAAATTCCTTAAAGTCTCAGGTTACAAAATCAATATACACAAATTAATAGCATTTGTATATATAGTACTAATAACAGTCAAGCCAAGAGTCAAATCAAGAACTTAATACCATGTACAATACCTGCAAATAAAATAAAATACCTAGGAATAAACTTAATCAAGGAGGTGAAAGATCTCCACAAGAAGAACTACAAAACAATGATGAAAGAAATCATAGATGACACGAAGAAATGGAAAAACATCCCATGCTCATGGATTGGAAGAATCAACATTGTTAAAATGTCCATACTACCCAAAGTGATTTATAGATTCAATGCAATTTCCATCAAAATACTAACACAGTTTTTCACAGATACAGAAAAAATAATCTTAAACTTTATATGGAACCAAAAAAGAACCTGAATACCCAAAGCAGTCTTAAGCAAAAAGAAAGATCTGGAAGCATCACATTACCTGACTTCAAATTATACTACAAGGCTATAGTAACCAAAACAGCATGGTACTGGTATAAAGACAGAGACTTATACCAGTGGAACAGAATAGAGAACCCAGAAATAAAACCACATAGCTATGACCAACTGATTTTCAACAAAGAAGACAAAAACATACTGGGGAAAGCATGCTGTGTTTGATAAATGGTACTGGGAAAATTGGATAGCCACATGCAGAAGAATGAAATAGGATCCCTATCTCTTGCCATATATAAAAGTTAACTCAAGATGGATTAAAGACTTAAATGTAAAACCTGAAACCATAAAAATTCTAGAAAAAAAATGTAGGAAAAAGTCTTCTGTACATTGGCCTAGACAAAGAGTTTATGACTAAATTTGCCCCAAGGCAAATACAGGAGCAACAAAAATAAAAATATGGGACTTAATTAGATTAAAAAGTTTCTGCACAGGCCGGGCGCAGTGGCTCACACCTGTAATCCTAGCACTCTGGGAGGCCAAGGCAGGCAGATTGTTTGAGCTCAGGAGTTCGAAACCAGCCTGAGCAAGAGCGAGACCCCATCTCTACTAAAAATAGAAAGAAATTAATTGGACAACTAAAAATATATAGAAAAAATTAGCCAGGCATGGTGGCACATGCCTGTAGTCCCAGCTACTCGGGAGGCTGAGACAGAAGGATCTCTTGAGCCCAGGAGTTTGAGGTTGCTGTGAGCTAGGATGATGCCACAACACTCACTCTAGCCTGGGTAAAAGAGTGAGACTCTGTCTCAAAAAAAAAAAAGTTTCTGCACAGCAAAGGAAATAATCAACAGAGTAAATATACAACCCACAGAATAAGAGAAAATATTCTCAAGCTATACATCTAACAAAGGACTAATAACCAGAATCTACAAAGAGCTCAAGCAAATTAAAAAAACAACAATACCATCAAAAAGTGGGCAAAAATATGAACAAAGTTTGTTTAAAAGAAGATAGACAAATGGCTGATAAACGTGAAGAAATGCTCAACATCCCTAATCATCAGGGAAATGCAAATTAAAACCACAATGAGATACCACCTCATCCCTGTCAGAATGGCCATTAAAAAATAAAAAAATAATACATGTTGGCATGAATGCAGTGAAAAGGGAATGCTTATACGCTGTTGGTGGAACTGAAAATTAGTACAACCTCCATGAAAAACAGTATGGAGAGTCCTCAAAGAACTAAATGTAGATCTGCCATTCAATCCAGGAGTCTCACTATTGGGTATCTATCCAGAGGAAAAGAAGTCATTATATCAAAAAGACATCTGCTTCCAAGTGTTTATTGTCCACAACTCACAATTGCAAAGATATGGAATCAACCTAAATGCCCATCAACTTATGAGTGGGTAAAGAAAATGTGATATGGAACTAGAGACCATTATCTTTAGTGAAGTATCTCAGGAATGGAAAAATAAACACCACATCTTCTCACTAATAAGTGAGAGCTAAACGATTGGTATACACAGTCATAAAGTGATGTAAATGACACTGGAAACTAAGAAGGGGTGAGGGATAAAAACTTACCTGTCAGGTACAACGTACAGTATCCTGGTGACAGGCACACTGAAAACCCTGACTTCAGCATTATACAATTCACCCATGTAACAAAAACACTTGTACCCCTTAATATTTTGAAATAAAGAAAAAGAAAGGCAAACCCTCTCCCAATGCCACCCAGCCCCTTGGCCCCAAAATAGAGGGCTATAGAAGCACAAATGAACTCCATAAGTAAACTTCAACTCCAGAGTTGAAGAGGGAAGTAATATCTTAGGGAAAAGCTAGGTTTCAGTTGAGGTAAGGTGTATAGGACCCTTAGAAAAATATGGAGAATTTAAGTACTTTTCACAAGTAAGAATTTTAGAGGACATAGTGAAAGCGTAACTTAAGGATTTAGCAGGAGAACGACGGAACTCCTGTCTCAGGAAGAGATAGCTCGCTTCTTGTGCCTAGAAATTGAGAGGTAGTCATGGGTTGCTGAATAGGTATAGTGATACTTCTACAAGGAACTTGCCCTTCCTTGGTCCAGCCAAGAGCTAGCTCTGGCAGCTCTGGCAGCCCCAACTGCCCCTCTTCTCTTCCTCTCTCTCCATGGGAGGATTTGTCATGATTTTCTTTTCCTAGGGAAATTGTTTTTCATACAATAGTAGTAGGTAATTGCTTCTTCGAACCACGCGAATACAATTACAACTGCAATCTCTGCTTATACCACTTACTAAATACAGGATGATGATAGAGATTAATAAGGTCGTTGTAAACTGATTTCTTATGGAGAAAACTAAAGTGAAAAATTATTTTTAAAGACACAAGTGTAAACACCTTAAAACTCTGGTTTTTGTATATGATAGTATAGGAGCATGAAAAAAGAATGAGGTTCTAAAATTCTAGGAAAAGATGTACTTTAGGATTGCTGGGTTATAAAATTGTGGTTTCTTGTTTGTCATTTCCTTTCAGAAGGACAATGCTGGCTAGAGCCATGCATTGTTAGTAACTCAAGCTCCTTCTACACTGGCAAAATTAAAGTAATTTTCTTGAGATCCTTTTTATAATAAGAGCAGAGAATAGGGGCATAGGGAATCAAAAATATTGATTCAAAAATATTGGGACAACTAACAACTTGTTATTACATGCACTTGAATCTGTGTGTGTGAGAATATGCAGTCCTTTCAACAGTAGAATAAAGTCATATTCTAAGACATAAGTCAGTAAAAACTAAAAAATTCGTGCTTTGAATCATTCTAAAACCCTTCACCAGTCAACTCCTTTATGCAAAATCCCATATTAGAAATAAAAAACATAAGCTCACTTATTAATCTGAGCAACAAACTAAACAGAGCTGTCTTTTCCCTCATATCACTGTCCTTCTGGTTCATACATCTTAAGGACCCATAATTATGAATATTTTATATCAGGAGTTGTTCCCCACTGGACTAGAGTTACACATAGGAATAAAGTGACTAGAGATCAAGAAAAATGTCAAAAAATGGATTTTCAAGAGTGGACATCACCAAGAATAATGAAAATAATATTTTATAAAGTTCAACCATAATTCACATAATCCACCTGTTGGTAGTAGAGACTTTATACTCTTTTCCAAAACTTCAGAAAATATGTCAGAGCATTTATATGAATAGTGAGTTATTTGTTCAAGCTTATGAAAATTGGAAGCTTTATAAATATCAGCTAAACCAAAAAATGATTTCTATTTCCTCTAGCCAAGGGGGATTTATGAAAGTTTTTCCCATCGTTTTCAGAAACCACCCCTCTCTTTACTCCCAAGAAATGGATTCATTAAGTAAAGTTATCAGTTCTCAGACATTTAATTGTTAAATGGTTACAAAATGAAAGAGTGAACATTTTGTGTGTGGGCATGTATTTATATATTATATACATGGCTTCATGTATTCATTCACACATGCATGTATGGACCCTTGTTTGTTGAGTATTTTTCATGAAGCATGAGTCCAGGCAGAGAATAAAAGCAGCATGATTGTGGTAGATATGAAAAGTGTAGTGGGTAAGGATATGGTTTCCTGGGCCTCAGAGTTTTTGAAGGAGATTGGCACTGATTCCCAAGCAGAGCTGGCACTGTAGACAGCTAGAGAGTTCATCTAAGCAGGTTATAAAGGGCCTTGAGAAGAAGCGACCAGCACGTTCTCTTGCCTCCCTGGGCTTGGAGAACTTACTTTTTTTTTTTTTTTTTTTTTTTTGAGACAGAGTCTCACTCTTTTTGCCTGGGCTAGAGTGCCATGGCATCAGCCTAGCTCACAGCTACCTCAAACTCCTGGGCTCAAGCAATCCTCCTGCCTCAGCCTCCCCAGTAGCTGGGACTAAAGGCATGCGCCACCATGCCCGGCTAATTTTTTCTATATATTTAGTTGTCCAATTAATTTCTTTCTATTTTCAGTAGAGACGGGGTCTCACTGTTACTCAGGCTGGTCTCGAACTCCTGAACTCAAACAATCCACCTGCCTCGGCCTCCCAGAGTGCTAGGATTACAGGCGTGAGCCACCGCGCCGGGCCTTGGAGAACTTACTGTTCAAAACCAAACTCAGGTGTCACCTCCAAGACTTTCCTAGATGTGGGAAGGCTTAGAGTCAAAGAAAATAAAGCAGATAATTTAAAAAGCAGTTATTAACTGTAAAAATATTTTAAAAGTTGTATAAGGAAAAGAAAGGTAATCATAGAATACCACTTGGCTCAACCAAATACAGTGTTTACATAGTTACAATAAAGAAAACACTGGATCTGGATTTTAAGGGGAAAAGAGAGTAAATTAAAGATAATTATCCAGGGAGGGTGAAGTGGGGGAAATAGGGTTATGTACATTAGCTGAAAGTCTTATATACCGTGATAGAAAGTCAGAAGATGGGTTCTAAAATTGATGAATCAAGAGGTATTACTTAAAAATACAGAGAGAAGAAATGAGTTGGCAGTATGATCAGATGAGAGGAGGAATGACAAATTAACTATATTTTGTATGAAACTTTTGGCACTGTTTGGCTTACATTTGCATATAATACCATGATAAAATTTTTTTCAAAGAAGGGTTTCCTAAACCTGCCCATGCCCCACCATGAGCCCCCTGTGTAGTAACTATATTAAGTAGATGCACCATGTTTGCCTCCCTTCCCTGACTGGAAGGACTAGCTTATTCCTCTCTGTATCCTTGGAGCCAAGCCCAGTGTCTAACACCTGCCAGTGCTTAGCATGTGTGGGGAAGAATGGGTGAATGGGTTTACTGAGGGATGAACCAGCTGAATGGTTGGGACTGGGGCCTGGCGTTATGTCTTTTAAGAATAGGAACCATAAAATGGTGCTTCACCCTATGTGGCATATGTACTGGATTTGGCCCTTATATTCCACTTCCTGAGTCAGCCTTTCTAGCTTGCCCTCCTCATTTTGTGCTTAGATGACCGACAGTGACCAAACTGGTCTTTCTGTGCTTTGGTGCTCTCTATTCTGCCTCAGCCTTGCACCCTGCCCCCCATCAATACTCTCTTCCACCCCAAATTATTCCTGCCTCAGGGTTAGTCCAAACTTCCCAGTACTCTGCTTTTGCACATTCTTCTTTCAAGAATCACAGGGATGCTTTACTCTCTTGAATCTTGCTTTTCCAGCCACCCTAGAACCTGGCCTCACTGGCCATCCCACACTAATTCCTACTCGTCCCCACTGCTCACTGTTCTGCTGTCAATCCCATCTCATTATTACCTGACATTCGGTCCTGCTGCTACCTTTGCTAATGCCAGGCTCCCTTCACAAAAGACTAGAGCATCTCCGTGGCCTGGAAATATAATTTTACTGTTGAGGTATCTACACAGAAAATAATCTTCCATGTATTTAATCAATAATTTATTGCTATGTCTTTTGCTGTTCTACTATGGAAACAACCTCAGGTTCACCTCCGTGTTAAAATCAACATTTCTAGATAAAAAAGCTTTGCTTTTAGTAAAAATTACATAATGGACCTTATATAAACTTTGCTTCTAAACAAATAATGGAAGAGCCTGATATTTTAAAAGAAGCACATATAATTTTAATGCTATTTATTTTAATTTCGAAGATTCTTTTGTCTGCTTTTGTTCTGTGGTCTTAAATATGTCTTAATTTCTTGTTAAATGATTATTTTTCCCTTTCTTTAACTCAGACCATTTAGAGAATTCATTTGATGGAGTATTGAGGGGGTCTAATTATTTAATGGGCAGAAATTAGCCCCTGTAAGAGTGCTTTAAAAACTGGCAAATACCAGACATAATTACAAATTCTTTAGAAGAATCTATTTCTGTACAATAGGTTCATTGGTTATAAGTAGATAGTGCTGGCCACAATTTAAACCAAGCTTCTAATTTCATCCATGACTCTTTTTTAACAAAATAAGTGGCTAATTGTGATCAAATTAGTCCCCTTGAAGGAACAATTGGCTACTTATCCCTGATTTTCAAGATGTAAGTGGTCTAACACACCTGCAATTACCTTCCCTAAGGCATACTGCCTACAGATACAGAGTTATTTACCAAAGTTGTCATAGCCTTATCTCATGATGGGAACTCTATAATCAGATGGCCAGTATATAGTTTAGCTTATAGTGATTTCTTTAGAAGAATCGAGTTAATTTTTAAGAAAATTTAAGCCAAAACAAATAGATTTGCCTAGAGGGCAAATCTAGAGGCCCCAAAATTAGTTTGGGGCCATTGATCTGGATAACTGCCTCAACTCTCTAGACTTCCAACATAGAGGTGGTTTATGCACTTATGTGATTATGGAAGGTACTTACTCTTCTTTGTATCTTTCTATTTTAGTGGTGCAATCTATGCATTGACTTGGTAGCATTCACCGGTGAAATATTCAAGGGGGCAGTTTTCCAGTCGTTGGATGGAATTGTTGTCTCAGCTAACTGTAAGCTACGGAAGATCTTCACCTTAAAATCAAAGCCTCAAGACACTGCTGATAAAGATGGTATGTACAAGTTGCTATCAAGATGTTTGAATTCTGTGATGTGTTTTTTAAATTAGCCATGCTTTGGGGATAGCTTGGTTGTGTGGTAGCAGTTTGATTTTATGTCTGCTAAAATAAATTTGTTCACAGTCATGTTCTGGATCAAATGTTTATGTTTACTATAGCTGAATATCACAAAATGTAGTAAGTTTTCTTTTTGTGGTTGTTTTTGTTTATGGTAACACTAGTTGCAAACAACAGAATCATTTTTAAGTGATTGAAAAAGAAAAGGAATTTAGGAAACTAGCCAGTTCGTAGTATCTCAAGGATATCTAGAGAGTCAGGCTTAGAGCCTATAGTCAAGAAGAAATCCAGGCCCTACCATAAGACTCCTCCAGGAATGATCCTCCCATAGCTACCGCCACTGTACAGAAACTCCATAAGTCACATGAGAATGCTGGGCACTAGGTTTCAGGATTTCTATTTCAACAGCCCTTGAAAGCAGAATGTTTTCTTCCCTGCCCCCCTCACCTGAAGTATATTTATTCTTCTTCATGTTTCTCTCTACTGAGCAAAGTTTGACGTAGCTCTTTCTGATTTGTGGAACCTGGATTATATATTGCAAGGGAGGCTGGCAAAGCAAATGTCTGCTCCCTGACTAGGGAGCCAGGTCTCATTGTGTAGGAAATTCACCAAATTAGGAAGGGTGTGCAAAAGATGTTGGGCATCCAGTAAGCTCTACAGTTGTCTGCTATACTGTATTATTACTCTGTGTACATTTCATGAAGTCATATGGGAGAAATCATATTAATTTTCTAGTGATTGTGTTAAAATTAAAAAACAATTGCGTTCTTCCTCATATAATTTCTAGAAGGACTAGAAATATAACATTTATTGTTCATAATTTGATTTATAAATATACTCTGCAGGTAACTTAGCCATGTAGGATTCATAAGGCAGCACACCACACTGCTAAGATGGTTTTAAATAACCAAAAGTATTGAAAGAACACTTGATGCTTCCTTTTGATTTTTGTCTGGGATTATTTTTTAAAAAATCAATTCTTCCAGAAGCCCAGGAATCAGGGCTGCACATAAGATGTCAAAGGTTGTTTCTTAGAAATTTGTATCTAGACTTTAGATTTGTTCTCCATCTGGTCGAGTGTCCGAGAAATTCTTATGCGGCTCACTCTGTGGAACAGGACACTGTGCCTATAAATTTAATTTGATAGTAAAACACCACAGTGTATTAACAGCTCTCCAAAGAGATCACACGCCAGCAAATGTGGCTGCTCATCTTATGTACCACTTAACGGCTATACGAGAAAGTAAAAGATTTCATTTTAAAAATGGCACCCAGCTAAGAAAAAGCCTCAAAATTTCTAGAAATATCTGTGCACTGTACATCAAATCATAGGAGGTGAATCATAAAATAATTAATATTTTAAAATAAATGTAAAGAAAAAAGTATATCAAGCATGTCAAATTGAATGCATATTTTTAATCTTTGATTCTTCCTCAAGCCTCACCAAAATTATAGAAATAAAAAAGGTATCAACCCACCAGGATAAAGAGTACAGGAGAGGAGACATCAAACAGACAAAAGATGTTTGTAAATTTTGTAAGATTAAGAAATGACTTAGAGGAGCAAAGAAAACTGAAACCTTTGGGCTTACAGAGAAGTTGCCAATGAGTTTCAGAGGCTCAAGAATTGGTAGCTCTAGGTACTATCAAGGGCTGGGTAAGGACAAGGGCTAAAAGCAGAGAGATTGGCTAAAATTCTGTGTCACTTTCTGTAGGAGGACTCCAGCTTCCTGCTCTAACTCCATATAAGCAAACCACAGGAGATTTGGTCTCTGGAGAAACTGAACCAGAGAGTTTCTGAACACAAGTACATCAGGTACATGATAGACAGACACCAAAACTAACCAAAAAAAAAAGGAAATAGATATGATAAAGAATGTATATTTTTTCCTCAGAGTTAAGAAAAGGTACTGCATCTATGAAATACAAATAATTTGTTCTTGCTTTACTTCAAAAAACATTTTATTGGCATATTTTGTGTTATTATATTATAAACTTTGTATGTACATATAGAAACACGCACAGATCCTAAGTGTGCAGCTTGAAGTATTACCACTAAGTGAACCCATTTCTGTAACCACTACACAGATCAAGCATTACGAGTATCCTAGAAGATATCCTGCTTATGTCTCCTCCTAATCATGACCTTCTCCCTTTTCCTTAAAGGTAACCTCTATCCTGCCTTCTAACAGATTAATTTTACCTATTTTTATCTTTATATAAGTTGAACAAGTGGCACTTGTTTTTCCATTCTTGGGATACTTCACTTAGTAGAATGGGTTCCAGCTCTATCCAGGATAATACAAGAGGTGCTATATCACCATTGTTTTTTGTGGCTGAGTAGAATTCTGTGGTATACATATACCACATTTTATTAATTCACTCTGTATTGATCAACCTTGAAATTCTACCTTCAAAAGTCTGAGGATTCCACACAAAAGGAGGACACTAAAAAAAAAAAAGTCTAAGGAAAAATTATTTTCAACCTAAAATTGTGGACTTATCCAATCTCACAATCAAATGAGTGCAGAATGAAGATACAAGGTCTCAAAAATCTATTTATTTACATCCTCTCTCAGAAGAGAACTGGAAGATATTCTCCACAAATATGAAAGAGTAGATCAAGAAAAAGGAGTATAGGGGATTCAAGAAATAAAGGGTTTCATCTAGGAGAAAAGCAAAGAGAGAATATTCTTGAAAAACGTAAAGTTTTTAAGAAAAAAAAAAGGCAAAGGGAATTTCCAGAATTAAGGTCAAAGGAATTCAAAGGATAAAGTTTGGGCAGCTCATCTAGAAAGCAGTCAGTCCAGAGTTCAGCATAAAAATGGCGGCTTTCGGGAGGAAAGTCTCCAGGAAAAAAAATGTGTCAGAGTATGATGTGTTTGAACATGAAGAATAAAATTGATTGTGATTTTACAGTGGTAATGGGGAGTTTGGAAGAATTAATGTTCAGAATGTAGAAAACTGATGACAAAAAGCAATGATCAACTTCAAGAAAACAAAAAGTTGTACAAGAAAAAAATTTAATCATAGTATATTATGTGGCTCAGATGTGCACAACTTTTTTTTTAATAGACTTTGTTTTCTGAGCAGTTCTAGGTTCACAGCAAAATTAAGTGGACAGTACATAGAGTTTTTATATGCCCCTTGTCCCCACACATGCATAAGCCTCCCCCTCTGTGAACATCCATACCAGAGAGGTACGTTTGTTACAGTTGAAGAACCTGCATTGAGACATCACTATCACCCCAAGTACATAGTTTACATTAGAGTTTATTCTTGGTACTGTACATTCTTTGGGTTTTGACAAATGTATAATAACATGTATCTACCACTATAACATCATTTCAGAATAGTTTCACTGCCCTAAAAGTCCTCTTTGCTCCAACTATTATATTTATTCCTCTCTTCCTCCAACCCGCTTGACAGCAACTGACCTTTTTACTGTCTCCAAAGTTTTTCCTTTCAGAATGTAATATAGTCAGTGTTAAACAGTATGTAGCCTTTTCAGATTGTCCTCTATCACTTAGTAATGTGAATTTAAAGTTTCTCAATGTCTTTTCATAACATCATATATCAGTTCTTTTTAGCACTGAAAAATATTTCATTGTATGCATGTACCACAGTTTATTTATCCATTCAACTATTGAAGGACATCTTGGTTGCTTCCAGGCTTTCACAGTATGAATAAACCTGCTATAAAAGTTCTCGTGTAAGCTTTTTTATGGGAACGTAAGCTTTTTTATGGGAACATAAGTTTTCAACACATTTGGGCATACCAAGGAACACTATTACTGAATCATATGGTAATAACATGTTTAGTTTTGTAAGAAACTGCTAAACTGTCTTCCAAAGTGGCTGTACCATATTGTATTCCTACCAGCAATGAATGAAAGTTCCTATTGCTCCACATCCTTGCCAGTATTTGGTGTTTTCAGTGTTTCAGATTTTCACCATTATAATAGGTGTATAGTGCACAGCTTTTTAGTATAAGATTATTAATGTTAAATACTGAATAATAATTTATCTAAAAATTATGAAAAATCATATTAGGAGGATGAGGAGAGGGAAGGAAGATGGGGTGGTAGTTTAAGAGTACTGAATCCTCGTTTCTTTTTTCAAAATAGGAAGTCAGGTATTATCTAAAACTGGTAGGTGAAGAGATGTCAGTATAATGCTACTATTTATAAATATAGAAGTATACACCAGAAGATTTAGAAGATACAGCTGAAAGTTATTGAACGATATAGCCGAAAATAGTTGCCTCTGCGTTGTGGGACTGCGTTGTGAGGCGGAAGGGCAGCAGTAGGGAGATAATGTCTTTTTCTTTTTTTTTTTTTATTTCTGCATATTAGGAAGTACAAATGTTTAGGTTACATAAATTGCCTTTGCCCCACCCGAGTCAGAGTTTCAAGTGTGTCCATCCCCTAGCCGGTGCACACCGCGCCTATTAGGTGTGACTATACTCATCCCCTCCTCCCCCCTCCCACCTGCCCAACACCTAATGAATGTTACTACTAAATGTGCACATGAGTGTTGATCAGTTAATACCAATTTGATGGTGAGTACATGTGGTGCTTGTTTTTCCATTCTTGTGATATTTCACTTAGTAGAATGGGCTTCAGCTCTATCGAGGATAATACAAGAGGTGCTAGATCACCATTGTTTTTTGTGGCTGAGTAGAACTCCATGGTATACATATACCACATTTTATTAATCCACTCACATATTGATGGGTGCTTGGGTTGTTTCCACATCTTTGCAATTGTGAATTGTGCTGCTATGAACATTCGAGTGCAGGTGTCTTTTTTATAGAGTGACTTTTGTTCTTTTGCGTAGATGCCCAGTAATGGGATTGCTGGATCAAATGGTAGTTCTACTTGTATCTCTTTCAGGTATCTCTTGATTGCTTTCCACAGAGGTGGTACTAGTTTGCAGTCCCACCAACAGTGTATGGGTGTTCCTATCTCTCCGCATCCACGCCAACATTTATTGTTTTGGGACTTTTTGATAAAAGCCGTTCTCACTGGAGTTAAGTGGTATCTCATTGTGGTTTTGATTTGCATTTCCCTGATGATTAGAGATGTTGAGCATTTTTTCATATGTTTCTTGGCCATTAGTCTATCTTCTTTTGAAAAGTTTCTGTTCGTGTCCTTTGCCCACTTTTTGATGGGGTTGTTTGATTTTTTCTTGCTGATTTCCCTGAGTTCTATATAGATTATAGTTATCAGCCCTTTATTGGATGTGTAGCATGCAAATATTTTCTCCCATTCTGTAGGTTGTCTGTTTGCTCTCATGATAGTTTCCTTCCTGTACAGAAGCTTTTTAATTTGATCAGGTCCCATTTATTTATTTTTGTTGTTGCTGTGATTGCCTTTGGGGTCTTCTTCATAAATTCTTTGCCTAAGCCAATGTCTGTAAGAGTTTTTCCAACATTTTCTTCTAGAATTCTTATAGTTTCATGCCTTAGGTTTAAGTCTGTTATCCACTGTGAGTTGATTTTTGTGAGAGGCGATAGGTGCAGATCCTATTTCAGTCTTCTACATGTGGCTATCCAATTTTCCCAGCACTATTTATTGAATAAGGATTATTTTCCCCCATGTATGTTTTCCTCTGCTTTGTCAAAAATTAGTTGGCTATATGAGGATGGTTTTATATCTCAGTTCTCAGTTCTGTTCCATCGGTCTGTGTCTCTGTTCTTGTGCCAGTACAATGCTGTTTTAGTCACTATGGCCTTGTAGTATAGCTTGAAGTCTGATAAACTGGATGCCTCCCAGTTTGTTCTTTTTGCTTAAGATTGCTTTTGCTATACGAGGTCTTCTCTGGTTCCGTACAAAGCATAGAATTATTTTTTCTAGATCTGCAAAAAAATGATGTTGGTATTTTAATAGGGATTGCGTTGAATCTGTAGGTCACTTCAGGTAGTATAGACATTTTAACAAGGTTGATTCTGCTGACCCATGAGCATGGTATGGTTTTCTACCTGTTTACATCCTCTGCTATTTTCTTCCTCAATGTTTCATAGTTCTCCCTGTAGAGGTCTTTTACCTCCCTAGTTAAATATATTCCTAGGTATTTTGTTTTCATTGTTGCTATTGTGAAGGGTATTGAGTCTTTGATTGGTTTCTCAGTTTGACTGTTGTTGGCATATAGGAATACTACTGATTTCTGTACATTGATTTTGTAATCTGAGACTTTGCTGAATTTGGAGGCAAGATGGCAGATGAGAAAATCCTCCAACCAGAGTGTCTCTGCAAGAAAGAAAAATTTTATATGAAAGTTTAAAAAACAAACATGCAGATAAACATACATTGGATGAGGGTCAGAAGGAAGGGTGCCTGAATCTATAGGAGACTGTATGAGAAGAAGGTGCAGAGCAGAAGTGGAAGGAGAAACACATCAGCAGGGTCTAAACCCCAAGAGGCTTGGCAACCAGTGATAAGGGTAGATGAAGCTGTTAAATTTCCCCTCCCTTGCATCTCAAACTGCTGGTGGGCTCCTGAGCTGCTGGAGAGACCTGCCAACACCAGCCCAGAGACTGCTGCCGCCAGTGAGCAGTGAGCCTCTTGCAGACAGGGCACTCCAGCTCCCTCAGAATGTCTTTTTCTTATAAGTTTTACAATACCATTGAAATTTTTGAATAATATACATGAATTATTTTAAAATTAATTTTTTAAAAAGTGAACAAATAACCCACAAGGAAGTCTAAGAAAACAAGCATCAATGTGATTTCTTTGAGGTTTTTGGAAGGCTTAAAAAGAAGCCTTATGAATGTAGCATCTCAGATTACCTAAAATGTTCTGTATAAACTTGAGGAAGCATGCTGTGTTTCAGGGTGCTGTGATGTGTAACCCCATATTCCTCGTAGCTTAGCTGCCAGTATTTAACCTTGTGTAAGTACTCACCCTGCCTTTATGCATCAGTTTCCTCATCAGTAAAATAAGGATAATAATTGTTCCTTGCTTAGGTAAAATACTATTATTATATTCCCAGTGAAAGCATACTGTGTATAATCCAGGTAAATCTTAGAGAAGTTATTAATAAATTGGTATTGCAGGGCCTAAAGACATGGGTTATTGGTCTCACAGTCCATTGCTGTGATCATGTACCAACTTTGTGGTTTTGTGTGCGTCCCGAACATCTCTGAGCTTTGCTTTCTCATTAATTACTATAAGGTTGTTGTGATTATCCAATTAAATACAAAAGTATATGTGAAAAGACATAAACTATGATGCAGTGTACAGATGTTAAACACTTATCTGTCTTCTATACATCGGGCACTGGGATGACATAGTCCCTGCTTCAAGGAGCTCAGGGTCTGGCAGGGAAACTTACATGTAATAGTAGATTACCCCATGGTAACTTTCCTAAGGGCTTAATTAGCAGTAGAAGTAGAGTCTGGAGCACTGCCCCTTACTTGGGAGGGCCGTTTGGTGAGGTAGTTGGATTTCACAGACACGTCAAGTTAAAAAAAAAATGAGGGCTACCATAGATTGCCAACATTTGAATTTGCCAAATCAGGATATTAAAACAAACAAACAAGAGAAATTACAATTATTTTGATTATTTTGTTAAATGAAAGGACATTTACACACACACACACACACACACAGAAGAATGCACGAACTACGAATGTCTCATTTTCAGAATAAAAGCTAACATTTTCACCATAGACCACTGAAAATGATGTCATGGATTACTATCTGCTGTAGACCATGGTTTGGTATATACTGATGTAGGAGATTAACTTTCCAAACTGTATTTTGAAGGAAAAATAACAGTTTTACAAACAATGGAAATAGGATGAGGAAAAAAAACATTTCAGGAAGAGGAAAGGTCGTATATATGCATATTTATATATGTGTGTGTGTATATATATATATGCATATATATATATAAAGGCATGGCATCATGAAAGGATCTGATGTATTCAAGGAAGAAGGAATTCAGTATGGTACATGGCATGGTGGGAGGTATAATATAATATTGCACTACTAGGCTGCATACTTTGGATGACATAAAGATGTGGAGCACAGTTCCTGTCCTTGGAATTTTATGTGTAATCATAGACACTAGAAAAGTTAATACAAGAGTTCATTATGAATATAATTATACAAAATAGGACAAAGGATAACACAGTATAGGGAAAATTGAGTGTCCCTGATTAAGGAAATTGGCAATAGAAGTGATATGATGATGGTGGTGGAGATGGTGATGGTGATGATTGTAGCATTAACCCTTGATATGATGCAGGCAGAGTTCTAAACACTTCACATTTATTAGCTAACATAATGTTCATAAAAACCCTATGAGGTAGATGTTACTGTTATCCCTGCTTTATAGATAGGAAAACTGAGGCACAGAGAAGTCAAGTAATGTGCCCAATGTCACCCAACCATTAAGTAATAGAATCAGGATTTCAATCTGTCAGTAGGGCTCCAGAGTTTATATTCCTGATTTCTACAGTGCTCTGTACTGCCTCTCATGGACTGGTAGAAGAGAAGGAAAATTTTTAAAAGAACGATAAAAGAGATGTCACAGAGTAGGAATGCCAAGATTTGGTCACTGGCTATGTTTAAGGATGATGTATTAAAATAAATAACGGATGTCCTTTTGTCTTTCTTACTGAAAGAGGAGTCACTTTCTTTTACAAAGACAGATTAGTCACAGTGTTGATACCTTTATCACAGGAAACTCTTTTACTTGTTTCTTAAATTCCATATTGGGATTTGATTGAAAAATATTGTATTAAATGCTTCCTTGAGCTCAGTACGTTACTGTCCTTGGCTTATTTAAATTTCTGCCATTTCACTCTAGAACTTCTTAAACTCGCCCAAGCTATGAGACTTTGCCTAATTCCTTTGCTTTGATATTCTCTCTTTACACAGTGGGGTATAATAGAAAGTGAATTGTGGGAACCTTGAAACAAGCGATTAACCAGTTTCTGCTTGCCCAGAGGAATGACTTGCTGGACAAGTAGTAAAGCGTACTGATGCAATTTAGTTTATTACTTCATGGTTCCTGAGGGGACATGGACTGGCATTTGCAGGACTGAATTATTGATTAACTCTTATCATTCTGTGTTTAAAATTAAAAACCAGAATATCTGTGTAGATAGATAAGAGAAAGACAGAGGAGAGAAACAAGAAGAGGAGAGATCAAGTGATAATCTATTAAGTATAGACTTATTCTGTGCCAATGATGATTTTATAGGTCTTCTAACTCCCCAACTCAATGTTCTTTCTCAAATATCAGTACTGGGGAGTATGCGTTCTGTGTTCAGAAATGCAAGAAAATAAGAATTAAAGGTATGATTTCAGACCGAGAGCCCCTAAAAGGCATAGACCACATCTCTCCACAGTTTTATTTATCTCTAGCACATGACCTGGCACTGGTAAGCTATCATAAATGTTTGCTGAAGTAATGAATGAAGAGTTGGCTATTTATTCGATTATTCATCCATTCACTCTCTAGTCAATAAACTTTTATTGAGTATCAAGCAATGTGAAGAAAATTCTTCCTTCAGAGGCCACAGAAGAATCTAGAAACACTGACATCTAGCATTAACAGATTCACTGAGCAGGGAAGGGCCTTAGAAGTCCTCTAATCTAATTGTCTTAGTTATACAAATGTTAATAAAAAAAAAAAAATAAGGACCATGGAAATGAGACATCTTGTGCTGATGTCACACAAGGTAGAACTCGAAACAAAGCCTCTGGCTATTTTTTCCTCAATAGTACACAAATTTACCTTCCCCAATAGCCAGAATGGTTTGGTATTTTTAGTATTTATTATTAGTAGTAATAATATTTAATACTCTTACATTGGGTGTTTCCCCACTTCTATCCTCATCTCCAGATCAGGTTAGTGCACATCATACCCAAATCTCATCAACTTAAGGCTGCATTTCTACTCCTTCCTGCAATGGAGTTGAACTCAAAATGCTCTTGCCTAGCAAATGACCCTAGAGCAAGAAAGAGGGTAAGGTCTTAGCACAGCAAAGGTGCCCTGCAGCCAAGAGTAGATCTCACAAAAATGGGTCATGAATATCTGAATATCAAGACTCATAATTATTCTGATTAGAATATCTATTTTATAAACATTTATAAAATATTATTTATAATAGAATCTTATGTCTGATCTAAGGAAAACAATCCAATTAAAATATTAATAGTGTCCAAAACAATTAAATGCCTACAAATAAATCTAACGAAGGATGTCAAAGAGTTGTACACTGAAAACTACAAAACATTTCTGAAAGAAATTAAAGAGGAAATAAATAAATGGAAAGACATCCCATGTGCGTAGATTGGAAGACTTAATATTGTTAAAATGTCAGTGTTACCCAAAGTGATCTACAGATTCAATACAATCTCTCGCAGAATTCCAATGGCCTTTATTTGCAGAAATGGAAAAGCTGATCCTCTAATTCACATGGAATCTGCAAATAACTAAAACAATCTTGAATGAAAATCAGAGTTGGAGGATTCACACTTCCCAATTTCAAAACTTACTTCAAAACTACAATAATCAAACAGTTTGCTACTGAAATAAGGATTGATATATAGACCAACAGAATAGAACTGAGTCCAGAAATAAACCATACATTTGATTTCCACAAGGGCTGCAAGATCATTTATTGGAGAAAGAATAGTCTGTTCAACAAATAGTTCTGGAACAACTGGATATCCACATGCAAAAAAATGAGATTGGACCCCTACCTCACATCATATGCAAAAATTAACTCAAAATGTATCACTGACCTAAATATAAGAGCTAAAACCATAAAATTCTTAGGAAAAAAAGAGGTAAATCATCATGACCTTGCTTTTGGCAATGTTGTTAGATATGACACCGAAAGCACAGCAACAGAATTTTAAAAAATAAAGTTGGAATTCATCAAAATTAAAAACATTTATGCATCAAAGAACATTGCCAAGAAAATGAAGAGGCAACCTACAGAATGGAAGAAAATATTTGCAAATCATATATATAATACATATATGTTCTGGTTCTCTATATATGAAGATATATAGAGAATATTCTGATATATTCTGACTGTACTCAGAATATGCAGTCAGCCCCTCATACCTGCAGCTTCCCACATCCATGGACCCAACCAACTGCAGATCAAAAATATCCAGGAGGCTGGGCGCAGTGGCTCACGCCTGTAATCCTAGCACTCTGGGAGGCCGAGGCGGGTGGATCGTTCTGAGCTCAGGAGTTTGAGACCAGCCTGAGCAAGAGCGAGACCCCGTCTCTACCAAAAAATAGAAAGAAATTAATTGGACAGCTAAAAATATATATAGAAAAAATTAGCCGGGCATAGTGGTGCATGCCTGTAGTCCCAGTTACTCAGGAGGCTGAGACAGTAGGATTGCTTGAGCCTGGGAGTTTGAGGTTGCTGTGAGCTAGGCTGATGCCACGGCACTCACCCCAGGCAAGAGAGTGAGACTCTGTCTCAAAAAAAAAAAAAAAAATCCAGGAAAAAAATTAAAAATTATAATACAACAATAAAAAATTATACAAATAAACAATGCAGTATAACAACTATTTACATAGCATTTACATTGTAGAAGGTATTATAAGTAATCTAGAGATGATTTAAAGTATTCAGGATGATGTGCATAGGTTATATGCAAAGACTACACTGTTTTATATAACGGACTTGAGTATCCATGGATTTTAGTATCCACAGGGAGTCCTGGAACCAATCCCCAGTGGGATAGCTATATGAGGAACTCTTACAGCTCACCAACAAAAAACAAACAACCCAATTAAAAAAATAATCAAAAGACTTAAATAGACATTTCTCCACAGAAGATATACAAATAGCAGACAAACACATGAAAAGATGCTCCATATCATTCATTAGTCATTAAGGAAATGCAAATTAAAACCACAATGAGGTGC